>APFE031269488.1:5355-76571 GCA_000404065.3 Pinus taeda | reverse complement strand
AAGATGGCACAACAGTGCAGCAGAGAATATGTAGCAGCATAAAAGAACAATGTAATGAGTATGCACAACAGTGCAATGAATGTTTTGTTTTGAAACTGCATCTAAAGCAGTGTTTGGCAGTAATCCCTCAGTGAGATGAAGTGAAGTTCTTAGTGTATCCCTCTATTAAAGAGGAATGTGCTTTTCAGCACAGTGTCATGGTAAATCCCTCTGTCAAAAGGAAGATGCTTTTTTAGCATACACATGATAAATCCCTCTATCAAGAGGATGATGGTTTTTCAGCATAGTCACAAGTGAATCCCTCTGTCAAGAGGAAGGTGTTCTTCAGCACATTGTTATGGTGAATCCCTCTATCATGAGGAAGGTGCTCTTAAGCACAGTTTCAGATTAATCCCTCTGTTAAGAGGAAGACTCTTTTGCAACAGCAGCATGTCAAGGAGTTGAGGAAGTGTTTGGGTAAAATTGAATGCCCAGCAGGTGAAATTAAAGGGGAGTGTTGGAAACTGTAATTTCCCCTGTGCGTGGGAGGGCAGCAGCAATGGCGCGCGGTCAGCAGTCAACGAAAACAGAAAACCACCGAGCGGCAAATCGAAACCGGCAGGATCATATCGCACCACCCTTCAGCGTAAAGCAGTTTCCGTGCAACGAGCTCCGATGCAATTTGGAGCTGACAACTGTCCAGCAGTGACGCTCGCCTGACATCAGCCTCAGGCCTCCATCGGAAGGTATCACACGGTCAGCTCACCCTGTCCAATATCCGTCCGATTGAACATGTTTGCTGTCCGCCGTTTGATCTCCGGGAAAGTACTGTGCAGTTTAACCTGTCTGAAGTACATACAGCCTGTCAAAAATTAATGAAGCGTGGACCGTAACCCATACCTCATGTTAAATACATTGTCATGATTTTGGTAACATGTTAAATGTTTTACGGCGAAGTTAAATAAGAGTATGGGCGTAAGTTTTATTATTTCTTTAAATATATGTTTTTAAAAATCGTTGACCCTTTTTTGATATATGAAAAAAAGCACACGGAGATCGTATTGTGCGCGGGCATTATGTAATGGCACATAAAAAGGGGATCTGTGTCTGCAGCACTAAGAGTGTGAAAAAACAGGGGATTGTATTGAATGAGTTTTGCACATGAAAAATAGTGCAACCCTTGCAGCGTGAAGATGAAATGCATGAAAGCGCACGGGGATTAAAAATGCAAATGTAATGTAATCGCATATGAAACATGCATGTCTCTTGCAGCGAAAAAAAAGAGCAGGGGAAGTGAGCACAGTAGTGCGGGTAAAAATTTTGCCATGTAATTTGTGTGTGAGTTGCATACTGTGAAGAGGTGAAGCCTGTTCGCAGCAGCGAACGAAAACTAGAAAAGTAACAGAGATCAAACTTTGTAATGCAGGGGAGGAATGCACAGAAGTGCATAAATATTTTTTGGGTTTGTAATGTAAAAAGGTTTTATGCAGCAAAGTGATTTTGCTTGTAATGTAAGAAGTAAAAATTGCACAGCAGTGCAGGAGGAGAAGACAGAAAAGTAAATGAAGAAATCAGTGGATTGTTTTGTTGAAAACCATGTATTGTTTCACAGCAGTGAAAAGGTAAATGTGTAAATCCCTGTAAGTTTTTGTTTTTCACATAGCAGCGAATGTAAATGAAATATTTACACAGTGGTGTAAAATTTCATAGGAGGCAGAGTAATTTCTTTTGTAATGTTTTGGTCAATCCCTCAGAGTGAAAGAGGATGAATATGTCTCTGTAAATTCTGTGAAAACAGAGTTTTGGTTGAATGTTTTTTTTTTGGTAAATCCCTCACAGCAAAGAGGATGAATGTATATCAGTCATTTTATTTTAATGAATAGAGATCTTTTATGGTGATGAAATACTCTGTTCTCAGCTATTTTAAAAGGGTCATCTGTGCAAAAGGATCCTGGAGTAGAACAAAGGAAACAGAGCATTTGCTCTGTGGTGGTTGTTTGTTTGTCTGGTTTTGGTATTTTCCCATTCCATTTCAAAAATACCCAACACTTTTGGCAGCGAAAGCATGTGACATTTGTTCAGAACATTGAGTAGAATGGCGTTTTTCCTTTTTTAAAAACTGTTCATTGATTATACAAACCAAACACTATAATAAGTCAGTCCTCCGATTGCTTTTAGACCTGTTACATACTGATTTCCACTAATTGAGAGCTCCGCGGGCTTTGTCCAGGTATGAGAGTATTTGGTGAAATAATTTTTAGTGAAATTTTGATTTTTGTCGTTTAAAAGTATTGTTAACTTTATATATAGATTTTAGTAAATTGAAAAAACTAGAAAAATTCGCAGATCTATGTCGTGATTCCAACCATTCTCTTCCTACTAACATATAAAAATATCTATAACAAAAAGACTACGGCTGAGCACTGAGGCTTAGTAAAGGCATCGGAAGTCACCAACAGTTTTGTCGAAAATGATAAAGCAAAGCAACCATCCCGTTAGGAAACCTACCAACCGTTATGATTTCGCTTAATAGAAACCTGATGATTTCACTTAATAAAATAACAATTCATTCATCGAGTTCAATGGGCCTGTAACAGAGCTTCAGATCGCAGAGAGAACAGTGGCATGGGCGCAACTGTTAAACGGGGTACATGCGCAGAAGCCATCCCTCCAAATCTTCTTCTCCAAATCTTAATGTTTTTAGGTATAGCCTTTATTCTTCGCACTGTTCCAACGTTTTTCAGTCTGTAATTCTATAAATTGCAGTTTTTTGCAGTGTAGATATGTCTCTGTTGACCCCAACGGAGCCCATGGAGTCCTTCCCTTACGAGCATATAGGCCAGACCACTGTACCGCCACGGCAGTGCTGGTCCGTTCCATCTTCCCTGAATCTTAATGTTTCAAGGTATAGCTAGCCTTTGTTCTTCTTGCTATTGCAATGATTTCGAATTTATATTTCCATATGTTGTAGCTTTTTGCATTTTTATATCGCAGGACTGCCACGCCGGGTGCCGAGCAGCTGCCTTGTGCCCCTTTAACAATTTTCTACGCAGGGAAAATGCACGTTTACCACGTCTCCCCACATACGGTAAGCCATGGCATTGTTACCCTAAGATATTGATAGGAGAATATTAAGTATTAGGCAGTAAGTTCATCTTTTTTCTTCATTAAATATGAAAACTTTTTCTTCATTAAATATGAAAACTAAGTTAAACTTTTTTCTTTACTAAATATGAAAATTAAGTATCATTCTTTTTACTTTGTTTTCAATAAAAACAAAGCAACAGCTAATGAACCAGATTTACATGTAGTTGTTTTATATCATCATTATTGAGTGAGAATAAAGTAATGCCTAATAAACTGAATTTGAACTGAATGGATGATATTCAATTATGATTTTCCGTTCTATTTTATTTCATGTGTAGTACATTAGTTTTATATCATGCTTGTCGTTACATCTATCGTTAGATAACCGACTATTCGGTATATAACTCTCTAATTACAATTTAGATAAAAAAAACATTACTAATATGTTGTCAATACTAACAAATGCAGCGTGTTCTTGTGGTCTGTCATCATCGTTCAATAAAAATAAAGTAATATATAATGAACTAAATGTATAAACAATGAAGAATAAGAATAAAGTATATCTCATGAATGTAAAAATAATATATTAATTTAGTGTTTGGTGTTTAATATTTACAGATAGATATATATGTGTTAGTTTGATTATAACAACCTAAATATAATGTTTTGAAATAATTTATAGTTTACCTATTTTTAGCCAATATCAAAGAAGAGATATTCTGGTGTTGTTGGGAGCAGGCTAATAAGATAATGACGGTGGCGAGCAGAATTAGTGGATCCTCGAACAGTGGAACTCCCTCATCCTGTTCGTCTACACTTTCGCTCAATTTCGCTCACCGTGACATGGACATGACACAGGTCAGTCCCTCCGCATCAGATGTAGCCGTCGCTAAACACACCCAATTTGCTCAGACAGTAATACCTGGTAAGTAGACTTGTGACTGTCTAGCCATTATTGCTAGTCTAATTTGTTTACGAATACCAAATGCTTAAAAATAGATAAGAGCCATGTAATGTCGAATTGCAATGGGTGTTGCAGTGCCCCTTCAAGTCAAACGAGAGTTTTCTCTTCTGAGGTTTCTAGAGAAGAGGAACGACAGAATACAGCGAAAGAGTACTTATGCTAGACATGATTGAAAGTAATATAGTTACATGTCATCATGTTGCAAATTTGTCTAGCTTCTCGGAAATGGTAACCTGCAAATTTTGTCTTGTTAGGCTTACAGATGCTGCGTGATGAACTTATCTCACAATCAATGAATTTGTTTATATGCAATATTTGAGAGGTTGTAACATGTTAAGATCATGAAGAGGAACAGTTTGCTCCCTCTTTAGTCTAGTTTACAAATATAATTGAAGATGAAGTACTTTTCTCGGAACATTTTCATTTTCTTACCGGCCTGTGCGTTACTCAACAAATCATCATTACAATATGGATTTTCTTTCCAATAATAGTCAGTAAAGTCGGTTTTACTTTTGTTAACTTTTTTAGGACTTATTATGACTTTGGATTCGTAAATCAAAGAGGTACAAGTTTTTTGTGAGGTGTAAAATTCTGGAAAAAAATTAATGATTTAGAGTGATTTTTTTTGTAGGATTAGATTTTCATTTGGAAATAACACATGTAGTTTAAGTTCAAAATTTTATAATTCCTTATTTTATAGGTTGTCATAATGTTTTTCAAATTGAAAAAAAACCAGAAAATAAATTAAACCGTCAAGATAATACATATGACAATGGCGGTGTCATTATAGAAACTTTCTTGAAACATCTGACTCATTTTATCACTAATAAGTTTGGGAGTCCATTGGGAGCTCCAATAAGATTTAGTGGCTCGGCTCTAGTTGATTGTCATCGTTGAAGGAGAAAAGTCAAAGTTTGCTAATTTTATAGTAGGAATTGAAACCTAATTTTATAGTAGGAATTGAAACCACTTTTTTTAGCCTATTTATTTTGTTTATTAGTTCAATCATGTAAATTATTATTGGAATTTCTTCTCTAGAAGAAGAATGTTATTTTGAGAGAGCGGTGAAAGCGATGAAGGTAAACGATTAGGGTTAGAGTTCCGGAATGGTTTGCCGAAGGTAAACGATTAGGGTTAGAGTTCTGGAATGGTTTGCCTCAGGCACACCTGAGCCCTGGACAGGGTGCAGGAGCAGCCTCCATCTGCACTAGAGTAGGATAAGCGAGAGTGTTGAGACGAGTGGAAGAGAGTGGACAGAACACAGGCGGGGCTGACAGAGAAATGATAGACATGGGTGGGAGGGGAGAGATCCCCTCCTATAAAAATGCAATAGCGGGTGAGACAAGCAAGAATGGAGCGAATGGAGGCACAGGGAAACGAAACAAGGACACGCCGGTCATGGGGGCTCGTTGGCAAGTGGGGTTGGGTAGGAGATGCCTACCCAGAGCAACGAAAAAAACCCAGGTTCGTAATCCGAAACAACAAACTTGAAGAATACAGAGGATATATGAAAGATCATGCTTTGATTTGTAAGTTTGTGGGGACCTGACTGTCTAAGAAAGAACTGGCCAAATGGATACAACAGAGATGAAAGCCTAAGGGACACATAGACCTAAAACTAGGTGCAAAGGGTTTTTTCACAATCATTTTTGCCAATCTAAAAGATAAGGAGAGGATTTTTGAGGAAGGACCCTATAACTTGAACAACGATGGTCTATTTATGAGACACTGGGAAGAATGCTACAACCCAGACAAGGAAAAAGTGCTAGCGGCACCTATATGGGTTAGGATGTTCGAACTCCCAATTGAGTTCTGGGATCCAGAGACTCTTGAAGGTATCGGGAACTCAATTGGGACATTTTTCAAAGTAGCTAAGACCACCAGAAGAAGAAGATATATATCCTACGCTAGGATTTGTGTATACATGAATATCACATAACTACTTCCTGACTATATCGAAGTGGAGTACCATGATGAGGTCTGGAAACAACCAGTGGATTATGAGCATATTCCATTCCGTTGCAGAAGATGCCATGAATATGGTCATCTCTTCAAATCATGCCCTCTAAATGCAACTGGAGCATCAGCAGGGAAGGGAGAGGAGGCAAGGAAGGAGGCAGCGGTAAGCAGGGAGGACAAAGAAGGTTTTACAGAAGTTCCTATCTGAAGAAAACCTCAAAAATGACCAATTAATATGAAACCATCTGCTAAAGTAGTAACCTAGGAAACCTAGAACAAGTTCAGGGTATTACAAGAAGAGGAAATGCAAGCAGAAAGGGAAGACAGTAACGAAGAACTAGCAGAACCTAAAAAGGTATACAAGGGGGAAGATACAATGCAAACAAATCTGGAACATGAGATGGAGGGTGAGAGCACAGGAAACCCTCAAGACCAGACCCAAATGGCGATAGAGCCCCAGAAGGACAAAGGAAGTGAAGAGGAACAAGTCATGAAGAGACTTCTACATGAATGGAGGCATTTGGATGAAAGATTCATACCGGAAGAACAAAAGCAATTATACAAAGACATGTTCCAAAAATAGAAGGAGAAAGGAGGGGTAGCCATAATAAACCAACCATAACAGTTAGGATCGCAAGGAGGACAAAGCACAGAAATGGGTAATGCAGGAAAAGACGGAAGAAAACGCAGAAGAAGACCTATGAGCGAGACCATCCCAATGGTTGGCGAAATCTTGGTCAATTCAGGAAGAGCCATACCTCTGTTAGAGGTATTCCAACAACCCCTCAAACTGTTAAAATGATAATTACAACATGGAATATTAGAGGGCTGAATAGTAAGGGGAAACAGAGATATCTGAGAGAACAATTAAAAAGAGATAAACCCATCATAATGATAGTCCAAGAAACAAATATTAGTGAACATAAATTGAGAGAGATGATGAGCAAATTTAAGCCGCAATATGAAATAATTGGTCAGGATGCCATAGGCAGTGGAGGGGGCTTGGTAATTCTTTGGAACCCAGAGAAGATTCAATTTGAAAATTGGGGAAGCGCACCTTGAATTCTTTCGGGAAAATTCAAGAATATTGGTTCAAGGGAATGGGTTCTTCTCATGGGGGTTTATGGTCCTCATATACCAAGAGATCGTAGGACTTTTCTTCAGAACTTGGTAAAAATCCGAAGCCTCTTTCCAGATACTACATGGATTGTAGGAGGAGATTTCAACATGATCACATCCCTAGGGGAAAAACGAGGAGGCCTGAGAAGACCAGACATAGACATGGAAGCTTTCGGTGATATGATAATGGAACAAAGACTGGTTGATATCCCTGCAATAAATGGGATCCACACATGGAATAACAAAAGGGGAGGCATACACCAAATTGCCTCAAGGCTAGATAGATTCTTAATATCTGAACAAATAATAAACAGGGATATATTCATTGAAGCAATGATTCTCCTAGGAATGGGTTCCTACCGCTAACTGGTCAAACTAGAATTTGACATTAAAGCTAGCCCCAAAAATCGCCCTTTCAGGTTTGAGGCCTTCTAGGTCAGAGACCAGAAGTTCATGACGAAAGTGGAAGAATGGTGGAAACAAAGCCAACAAAGGGGAAGAAGTAGAATGCAAACCTTCCAATTAAAATTAAAGGAACTGAAGGAGAAAATTAAAAAATGGAACGAGGAGGAATTTGGGAACATCTTCAAGGACCAGAAGCTTCTAGATCAGAAAATGAGAAAACTACAGCAAGAAATGATATCAACAAGGCGAAGTGAGGAACTGGCTAGAGAGGAAGGGGTGTTGATAAGCCAAATTGAAGAACGAAGGAAATAGGAGGAGATTCTTTGGAAACAAAAATCAAGAGTGAGTTGGTTAAGGGAAGGGGAGAGGGACATGAAGTTCTTCCATCAGGCTATGATCTAGCAGAGACAAAGAAATAGAATTTTCTCCATAAAAGACGACGAAGGACTTCTAACCCAACATGAGGAAATGGAACAGACTCTTGTTGGTTACTTTAAAGACCTCCTTACGGAGCCCCAAGAGGATAGAAGAGAAGCTATTGGGAGAATCTGCAATGAGATCCCAAGTATGATCACCAAAGACCAAAACCTAGCTCTTATGGGAGTCGCAACCCTGGAGGAAGTGGAAGAGATCATGAAAGGAATGAAGAAGAATAAAGCTCTTGGACCAGATGGATTCACAGTGGAGTTCTACTAAGCAGGATGGAAATTCTTGGGGCAAGACATTCTGGATGTAGTAGAAGAATCAAGGAGAAATCAGAACGTATGTCCAGGTGTAAACTCAACTCTATTGTCTCTTATTCCTAAAACTGCTAAGTCTGAAAATGCCCAAGGTTTTAGACCCATTGCTCTATGTAATGTAATATATAAAATCATTGCTACTCTTATGGCCAAGAGACTGAAGCCAATACTTTCAAGCATTATCTCTCTGGAACAAACCGGGTTTGTGGAAGTTCGTCAAATTCTAGATGGCTTGGTAGCATCACAAGAAGTTGTACATTCCTTGAAAACTAAGAAGGAAGCTGGAATGATCAATTTAGATATCTCAAAGGCTTATGACCGTCTGAACTGGGTATACCTCAAATCGGCATTAGTGGCCTTCGATTTTTGCAGTAGATGGATAGAGTGGATCTTTGATATGATATCCACACCAAATTTCTCCATTCTTCTGAATGGAATGCAACCTTCCACCTTCAATGCCTCAAGAGGATTGAGGCAGGGGGACCCTCTATCCCCATTCTTGTTCATTATTGTGGCGGAAGGACTGGGAAGATATATCAAAAAAGAATTGCGGGAAAGGAAAATCAAAGGGCTACGGAGATGGGGAAACAACTTGCCGATTACACACCAGCAATTCGTGGATGATATCATGTTGTTCTGTGCAGTTTCTCTAAGAGAAGTAAAAAGAATAAAAGGGATCCTAGACCTCTTAATGGAAGCTTCAGGTACTCAAATCAAGAAAGAGAAATCTTGTACATTCTTCTTCAACACTACTAGTAATGTCAAAACTTATTTGATAAGAATACCAGGTTTTTGTTTAGGTGACTTACCCACAAAATATCTAGGTACCCTGTTAGCCCTGAATCCTCTAAAGATGGCAAATTGGCAACAAACCATTGAGAAACTCAAGAACTAATTGGCGAACTGGTCCTTCTGAACTCTAAATATAGAAGGAAGAGCAGTTCTGCTCAAAGTAGTCTTACAAGCAATCCCAATCTACCCAATTTTGGCAATGGTGGCCCCCAAAGGTGCATGTGCCAAAATGGTGGAGATATTCAAAAAATTCCTCTAGGGAGGACTGAAGAAAGAAAAGAAATGGGCTTTGATATCCTGGAAGGGCCTAATAAAGAGTAAAGAAGAGGGGGGATTGGGATTAAGAGATCCATACACCTTGAACCAAGTAATGGGGGCGAAACTCTGGTGGAGATGGATGATGGGAGGAGAAGACCTATGGAAAAGAATCTGAACGCAAAAGTACAACATGCCCACAAAAACAGAAGAAATTTTAAGACTTGAGGAAACACCAAGAGGCTCTACAATATGGAACTTGGCCAGTCAAAATAGAGACATAATATCCACGCACGTCTTCTAGGAAATTCGGAATGGAAATTCAGCCAAATTCTGGGAAGAAGCTTGGCAACAAAGGGAGAAAATGAATGAGGTGCAGGGTCTTAGAAACACATGTTAGAGGGCCAAAGAGGAAGGTCTGAATTATGTAAGTGATTCTTGGAATGAAGAAATCTAGGAGGAGTCATGGAGAACTTGGAAGAATTCGGAAGCGTGGGATAGACATATTGACATAGAACAAAGAGAGTTGTATACAAGAGAAATGAAGTCAAGGAAAATAGCTATCAGAGCAGGTCTGGATATTTTGCGATGGGGTCACTCTACGAAGGGAACCTTCACAATCAAAGAAGCCTACCAACTCACCGCGAAGCAGGAACAAGAAGAACTGGCACCCCTATGGAAACAAATATGGCAGAGGAACTGGTGGCCAAAAGTGACTCATTTTCTATGGCTGGTATGTAAAGGGCACATTTTGACATGGGATCAACTTCAAAAGCGTGGATTTCAAGGCCCCCCCAGATGTTGCCTATGTAAGCAGGATTAAGAAACGCAAGAACATCTTCTAAGTTCTTTTCCTCTAGCCCAGCAGCAATGGAAAGAAATCAAAAGACTCTTTGGGGGGACAATCAGAGATCCTCATAACATCAAAGAAACCATTAAACAATGGGGACGAGGTCAATTCACGAGCGCGATGGTTAGGAGAGCCTGGAGTCTAGTGGTAGGAATGAATATGTGGATGATATGGAAAGAAAGAAACCAGAGAATATTTCAAAACAAAGAGATGCCTCCAAATCTAGTCTAGAAGAGAACACAAAGCCATATAAGTGAAACTATTTTAGCGAAAACTTGGAACCAAGAGGATTGGAAAACGGCACCTGAGAAAGAAAAGATCCTGAACAATCTAAACTTAGAACATGCAATGATTTCCCCCCAGTTGTGGAAATCACCTGAAACAAACAACCATAGCCCTATCCATTTCTCTCGCCCCTCTAAAGGTTTCATCAAACTAAATTTTGATGGGGTCTCCAAAGGAAACCCGGGGCTAGTAGGGCTCGGAGGTATTTTCCGGGATAGCCAAGGACAGACAAGATGGGTGTATGCAGACCATGGAGGTATCATGAGAAATAATGAAGCAGCACTAATGGAAGTTTATCGAGGATTAAGAATAGCAATAAGAAATGGATACAACAACCTGCAAATAGAGGGCGATTCCCAACTGGTTATAGATATGATTAGGAAACTGAATAATGGTAAGACTTGGGAAAAAGTGGTGAAAAGTTGAAGGATGGCTAGCCTAGTCCAGGATCTGGAAACCCTCATAAAGAGAATTGATTATAAGATCATAAAACATGTCAGAAGGGATAGTAACAAAGCAGCAGATTTCCTAGATAATTGGGGAAGTAATGAACAAGGTGGCAAGCTGGATGGTATATGGCCAACACATCTTGAGGAGCCCAGATTAGAGTCCCTCAAAACAATCGTTACCCAAGATTACCATAAGGACACGACCTCAAGATAACAGATACAGGTGGCCCCCAATTGGGGTGAGGGAAGTGGAGAATACGACCAGAATGATAGCACAGGGGAGAGGTTGGCCAAGCCGGCCACCAACTGCACCCATAATAATTCAAAGGAATGTGGTGGCATCCTGCATGCCTAAGGGAGTTTGGAGGCAACGAGGTGACAGGAGAGTGGGAGAAGAGGAAGGAGGAAACAGTGGCGGGAGTGGGATGGGACGTAGGACAGGTGGGAAAGGGTTAATGAGGGTGGCTAAGGGGGGAAGAGAGCTTAGTGTGCAGCGAAGGAAGGTGGAGAATGGAGCTGAGTGGATGTCGCATTCTCCTGCAGTTGAGCGAAAGTTCGAGTATGTTCTCTTAGTCTCAATTCTTGTATCTCTTCCTGCAATACATTGTACGTTGAAGGAGGAGGGAGAGTTGGGAGTCACGGAGCGAGGGCCGCGTCTAAGTGGGTTTGCAATTTACCTTGTTACGCACAGCGAGGTGGTAGAGCGGGGCAAGATGGGAAATGCAGAGGAAGGGGTGATTCCGAACAGGGCAGAGGTTTGTATGGTAAGGAAGCGCGAGGATTAGAATAATGGCATGCCGAGGTACTGTAAGAGTAGGGCAAAGGGGCAGCCTGAGGAAGTTAAGCATGCAATCCGGGTGGGGGATAGGACAACTGAGGGCCTGCCCATGTCTAGCCCAAGGGAAGAGAGACCACGCAGTATTCGAAGCCACGAGAGAAACTGGAATGGGGAGGGAAAGCCCAACGACAAGGATATGCAGGCATTGGTGATAAATGTAATTTTTGAAAAACTAACTTTTGATGTTGATCATTGTAAACAAGTGGTTATAGAGGGAAATATGGCTCACTTGGGTAGAGGAAGGGGTCGTGGAGGAAGAGGGCATCAAATCCAGCCAGGCAGAAATGACCTGACGACCTCCACACCAGTATATCAGAGGCGTAGCATGAAAACCATGAGGATAGCTATACAAGAGGCTGCACATGCATACAAAGAAGGAATAGACACTGACATTCGTCAGCTCATACAAGAAATGGAAGACAATGTCATGGAAGGAGACTCTGAGCCGGAGATGGAGGAATGGGGGGACATCATCCTTAACCCGGGGCACATTAGAGGAAAGATGACACTCTACAAGCAAGCTTTGCACGTTTACTGGGTGCTAAAGTGTTTACTTGCCAGGGCGCTGGAGCAGGTGGCGAGCGAAATGGCAGAAATCACCCAAGGTATGCCAAATATCAAGAAAGATATGAAAAACCTACAAATCATCATGATTATGCAGGACAACAAACTGGATGAAATCTAGCAAGAAATGAAAAGGCTATCTCTAGCACTGGAGAATTCGGTAGCAACACCTGCAAATGTGGATTGTGACAAGGAAGACCGAAAGGAAGAGCTCATGTAGTTTATAGTTTGCTTCTTTTTGAGGATAGCATTTTCTTTTCAATAGTTTTATGTTAGGTTGGAACATCATCAGTGTCTTTTGTTGCGATGTTTACTTAGCGTGGATTGAAAGACTTATTAATTTTTGTACTGGATGGCCTATAATAATTTCAGGTAGCCAACAGACTTGGTTTCCCACATGGACAAGTTGAGGTAACCAAACTATTGTATATGGATCAACTTGAGTTTATATAAATAGAAAAATAAAGGCACTGCCTCAACTTACAAAAAAAAAAAAAAAATCATGTAAATTATCATTTTCTCTTGATAGTTTATCTTATTTGTAAGTGCCTTTTCCATTAGAGTTTTGATATGCCAATAGAGGTTGATAGTTTGCATGTAGGAGAAGAAACAAGTCACGACAGTAATTCAGACTTCCCTGTTAAGCTTGTCCACTTTATGATTTCTTATTGACTTTCTACACTATCTGTCAACACCTTTCCC
Organism: Pinus taeda; assembly: GCA_000404065.3. Lineage (NCBI taxonomy): Eukaryota > Viridiplantae > Streptophyta > Pinopsida > Pinales > Pinaceae > Pinus > Pinus taeda. Next base: position 63,583 of record APFE031269488.1, on the reverse strand, counting down.
ATGAGAGTTTTGATATGACAATATAAGATGGTAGTTTGCATGTAGGACGATAAACATGCCCTTGAAAAGTTTGTTACGTTAGGTATCTAGTCTTTGGTATCTAATTTGACTTGTCTATGAGGAATTCAAATCTTCTAACTTGTCTTACTTAGTATTCAACTTTTAAAATCTTTCTTTCAGTCACTTCATGGATGCTATCCCTAGCCACAACAAAGTGAGCCACAACTTGAGCACAAGTTTGGTGGATATAAGAGCGATATGTATTAGTGGTTGTTGCGGGGATCGAAAGACTATTCCTACATCCATGTTGACAAGAGGAGAGAGGCATTCTAGTGATGTCACAAAATGCACAAAAAGAGAGTAAATGAAAGGGGATAACCGATAGAGAGTATTTGTAGTCAGGGAAGAGGATTACAGGAGAGATAGGGGAAAAAATACAAGTGCACCAAGATCTTTAGTGGCAAAGGTGATAGGTTAGGAAAAAGGGGAGAGTGGGAGAGAACCCAAGCTTTAGCAAACCAGATGGAGAAAAGCCGAGGAAAAGGAAAAGAATTTCAAGAAATAGGCTCAAAGGGGGAGTGTAAAAAGAGGCCACCCATAATTAACAACCCAAAGTAGGGGAGAAAAATATAGAAAATTACTATCCAAAGACCCATACAAAAAACCAAATACAATAAGTTCACTAGCAAAAAGATGATGCACAACATGTGATTCCTTAGGCAAGTACATAGCAAAACAAAGATGCACCTTGTAATAGTTACTTTCCAGCTCTCAACCAAAACTAAGCTTACATACAACAATAGCTACATCATGAAGCTGACACTAACCTTTCCTCTCTTTAAATTAGTGCCATCCATAAATGGAAACTCTAAAAAAGCCCCTTGACCGATCATGATTGATTGTTTATGATATTATAAATACCAGGAAGAGCTTTTATCACCCTAGATATGACCTTCTTCCACCACCTCATTCTCATATAATTAAGTATTCTCATGCGTTAATACTTAATTAGTTACCAAACAAATTCCATGATTCTCACAAAGATGCTTATGCAAATAAAATTTAGAACGAATTATCTTTCACTCGAAAATGTAATTCCTATTTGTCTCAATTGTGATTCTTTCTATGTAAAGAAATTTGTTCTTATTATCTAGGAGTTGTTTAGATCTAATAAATTCCTAAATTGGTATATGGTTGAGATATTCTCTTAATCAATTGATTGTGTGTCCAAAAAACATTCCTTATCTTAAAACAATACTACATATATTTATATGTAATTATTTGATTAATTAATAAGCTTATTAGTTTTTTAAATTGGTATGAGAGACCGTCGAGGCCTAAGCCTTTACAGGCCGAGAGAAATAAAAGGGTATATTTATAGTCTTTTAGTTTTTGTTTGTCCATTAGATTATTAAAGTTCGTTTGAAGATGATTCAAGAGGAATCAAGTAGAGTTGGTGTCTGAGCCGAGATTTTCGACCACCCACCGGCGTCTGCATGTAGAACTCCTTGTTCTCGTTGAATAATTGGCTGGTGGAAGATGAGGGGTATCAATCCTGGTACGTCTTGCAAATTATGTGCATGCTGAAGATTTTCTTGAATATGGAAGAAACGTGGATCGTTCCACCAAGGATCATCTTCTTCCAAGAACCTCACATGCAATTCTTGTGACAACGAGGTCGAGGGCCTGTAACCGCGATTGAATCAATAAATCAAGATAGAGAGGGAATCGTGGTCCATATGAGTGAGGACACATATCCTTGGATCTCAAACTGATTACCTGTACCGAAGAAAGATCGCCTACTGCTTTCCACGCTTCCCAGTGGATCGTGCCAGCTGGAAAAGAAAAGAAGTGAATCTATCCTGCGTTTGGAGCCATAATATCAGAGGCTTGTCAGGGGTGTGCTGATACAACTGAGCCAAGCAGTGGTTATTGGAGTGTTGCAGAGATGATCTTTGTGGTTGTTCTTCGATTTTATTGAATTGAGAATTGATGGAGCGTTGTTTGAGATCAGATCACATCATATTTTTTTTTCTTTTGAGTGACATAGTATTCAAATTTCATTCCATCGAATTTATGTATAGAGGTAGGCAGACCATATTAAGCTGTAAATGTGTTAGAAAACATGCACAGATGAATCTAGCTAGCAAAGGTTGAACACACAACTTTGCAAAGCAAAAACATTAAAGGAAAATCGAAAGAAGAAAAGAATGATTCATTAGAAAATATGTTACAATGCTCATTATATAGCATTACTGGGTGAATATCCCAAGGTAATGAACTATAGTGGTGATCAATGAGAAGACTCAACACCTACAACAAGTTCCGGAGATAACTAGTCAGTCGTGGAGTTAAAGAAGGAGCAAATCAAGGAGTAAGTCATGCAAAAGGAATATTGCATGCAATCCCATGCTCTAACTAAGAGTCCGCATGTAGATCTGTAGTAGTTGCATGTAGTTGCATGCTTTAACTAAGAGTCTGCATGTAGGTGTAGTAGTTCCAACACTGATGAGTGAGGTCCATTACAAATAGCGGTGGCCACAGATATGACATCCTATCACATCATTACAATCCTCTATCATTGACCATATAAAACTCCTAAAATTAGACACTATTATCACATTTCTTTTCGGTGTTACCTCAAAATTGAAGGCGAGAATTTGACGGGTTTGTTTAACTATTTATTTTACCTTTTTGGTTTTTTTCCAATTTGGCCCAAACAATTTTTTTTTTTAAATGGTTTTAAATAGTTTAGTCCCAAAAAAACATTCAAATTGCTCAAAGTTTATAAATCAAATTTATAATTCTAATAATTTTTTATGAATTTCTATTTTAACTAAAAAACAAACTAAAACAATAGCCAGAGAGAAATTTGTATTATCATATAGCTAAAGTTTTGAGTTTAGCATATTTATTTTTTTGGGTCATTTTGCACCTGCTAAATAGGAGAGAGAGAAGACAAGCGTGGAATATCCAAACCAAACAATGAGAGGATTATCGAACAAAGGGAAGACCGGGTCTCTTGAGTTGTGAACACGTATTTAAAAAGCATGTGGACTGTGTGGGATCACTGAACTCCATGTTACAAGTGCAAAGATAAAACAAATATAAAAGAAAAGAAAATCTCAATGTAATTCACATGGCAGAGTTGGCCCATAAAAGGTATCCTTAATTTTAAATCTGCATTCGCAGTAAGCAAGGCCAAAAAGTAGAGAATATTTTGGTACAACGTCAGAAAATGGAGAACCTTGTTGGTGGAGGATATGGTGTCAACGGCATATTTAAACAAATATAATGGTAAACGCATCATCTGTCATCGAAATTGACAAGGTATAGCCCGCTGAGATATATGTGGGGAAAGAATAGAGTAAGGTAGGTGTCATTTTGTTTTGATAATTTAGTGTTATTTTTGGACGTAGTTCTTATGAGAGTTTCATGTATTCGATCTTGTCACGCCTCCAATATTTTTTTCTTAATTGGGCGGGTGCGGCACCACCGTGCATTCTCTTTTTTCCCAAGATTTGTGCACATGGACTATGCCTTCCACATAAACACACTTATTTTATTTTATTAACCAAGTAAAAGCTTTAATCTTTACACTTAACACTTTCATTAACCGATATGCAATTAAACCGAAAACATGACAATTGCACACAAGTGTAAAGGGAGGGGCAACTCCCGGTAAAGTCTGCCCACAATATATTATATCAGATTCTTCAATAATACAATGCAAGTGTGCCTGGCGTAAACCCAAGGCCAACACTTAGAAATATTTACAATGTAGGCGTAGAACAGCCTTCCAACACATATGCTAGTTTCCTACGGCAGGAGGGCGCTCAACCGATGCGCAAGACCTCCTCCTCTAAACCCTGCATAAAACTGTTCCACAAAGCCTGCTCGTACACAGCCCCTTTGCCAACTTCAAACCGAACCAACCTGCGCACTTCCTCTCAGCCTTTATGCGCATAAGGCATACACATTTATTCCATCAAAGAATGTGCACTTCTGTTCTTATGCGAAGTCCTTGAGCGAAGACCGCTTGATGATCCAAATGAGCTCAAAGCTCATTGTATATATACCCAAGCTGCGTGGGTTTTGGGAGGGGCGTCTAGCCTTAAGGCCAACCCCCATATCCCTCGTTTAACGCCCCAAATGCCATTAACACGCATCGGATTCATTTCCTTTTGGCAATGCGTATAAGCCCGCGAGCCCCAACACTTAGTTCACACAAGTGTTGCTCGCCCGTCGCATTGTCACACTTCTTCGCCGCACTGTTCGCATAAGTGTCCTGGCCGTCCGCTGTTGCTGCCGCTATCCGTCGCATGGTTGGGTTGCCCACCTAGGTCGCTCGTCCACCGTGCACAGGTCGCCCGCCCATCGTGCACGGGTCGTTCGCCTGGGCGCCCATCCACTATTCTGTTTTGTTTAAATCGTGCCCGCGCCCATGTCGTCCATCGCATATGCCTGTCGCTTGGCCAGCCCATCGCATATGTATGCTGCTTGGTCTGCCCATCACATATGTCTGTCCGTTCACCGCCAACACGCCCACGATAATCCTCAACCGGAGGGCGTCCGCCCGTGCACGCCCGCACGACGGTCTACCGCCAACTGTAATGTGTATGAAACCTTGTGTCGTTGGGCGAGTGGGCGCCCGTGCACGACCCACCACCAATGCACCCACAATAGGTTTCCAACCGAAGGGCGTCCGCCCGTGCACGCCCGCACGACGGTCCACCGAACTCCACCGCAATATTATGAAGTGTAACCTTGTGTCGTTTGGGCGGGTGGGCGTCCTGCGCACGACCCACGACCCACACACAACCGGTTACCAACGAGCGCGCTGTCCCAATGTTTGGGCAGCCAGGTATACCCTGCACGACCTGCGCCCGTCTCCAACCCGGTCACCAACGCCAACCTGTTATGCCGCCCGAACTCCAACTCGGCCTTCACCCGGCCTCTACCCGACTCGACGGGCGTACCTACTGCGGTTACCGTGTCCGTTCAGCGACGCATTTCTGGAACCTCAACTCGCCCTTCGCCCGTCCTTCACCCAGCTAGGCGGGCTCATCCGCTACGAATGGCTGCGCTTCGTGCACGGAGCGTCCGCCCACCGTCGTGCACGCCTGCCCGATTTGCTAGGGCGTTACATTCTCCTCCACCTAAAAACGTTGTCGTCCCGACAACACACCATCCCGGTAGCTTTCTACCAAGACCATCATCAACCATGATGTAGACTCCTCCATATAAAGCAAACATCTTTCCAACATATATAAGGCTCTATCTCCATCAGGTCATCAGCTCCATGTGCAAACTGCCCATGTGTATCATCAAGTGCTACACATCCCGGTCATGTGTCAACACTCACCTTCACGATCCCATGCTCAGGTCCATGGAAACCCCATCTTTCTGTCGCATGTCTGGATCATCAAACCTGCTCAAACAAGTTGAGGGCTCACTGCCTTGAGCAGCCAACAATGAGCCCCACCTTCTATGCCCTCTAAGAAGATGTGAAGGGAGATGAGCCAGGAGGCTCTCCCCTACTAATCAGCTCGATCCATCTATCAGGATCTTCAACCTCCATCCGTTGTAGATATGCTTCCCGATCTTCCCTCTGGATGTTCGGCCTCACATATACGTCGTCCTCATCATCATCGTCCTCTACTAGCTCTAGCCTTCTTGATAAATCCAAGATGCTATCTGAAAGTGATCGGATGACTAGTGATTGCTCCGCAAGCTTTGCCTCAATAGTAGACAACCGCTTGTTTGCCTTGTCCTCCATCTGCATACCTCCTAACTTATGATCAGGTTTTGTCACACCAATGGTTGGAACACCAACGGGCACATCCTCCTTTCCATCATAAATGAAGAGCTTCCTCAGATGTGTTACAACCATAGCCTCAAATTGTTTCATGAACTCCATCCCCAATACGGCCTCATAGTCATCAATCCGCACTATGGTGAAGTCCACTTTTCCGGTCCAGTCACGAAGTGTGGTGTCTACCTTTTCAGCTATACCAAGGATTGCCATAGGAGGAGAATTTACCGTCTTCATCTGTGCCTTCACCGGTACAAATTTCAGCCCAAGTCTCCTTGCGGTATCTTCACTCATGAAGTTGTGTGAGGCCCCACTATCGACCATAGTGAGTACATCGGCATCACCAATCTTCATCTGAACATACTCCAACCTATTTCTTTCCGGATCCCTCCTAGAGGTCACTTCCATAGTAGCAGAGGCACCAAGTATCTGCATCATCCCTACAAAAGCATTGTCATCCTCATCAGACTGTGCAGCAGCGGCCACCTTTGGTTTAGAGGGGCAATTCTTAACCACATGTGGTCCTGCACATAGCCAACATTTCAAAGGCTTCTTCTCTTTCGGATTATCATCCGACTTTGAAGAATCATCCTTTTTCTTTTCTTTTGGTTTATCGGACTTCCTTTTCTCATTGGAAGTCTCATCATAGTGATCCACTAATCTGTCGACCGCAGTGAAGGCCTCTTCAAGCGTTCTAATCTTCTGTCTCTTCACCTCATTACGGGCCCAAGGCTTCAACCCAATAATAAAATTGAAGACTTTGTCCCTCTCTGCCATGTCGGGAAGTTCCAGAGCTGCACTTGAAAACTCTCGCTGATATGCTTGTAGGCTTCAGGTTTGTTTGATGAACTTAATTTTCGTCATTGCCTCCCATGTTTCATCTTGAGGACTGAAATGGGACTGCAAGGCTTTCTTCATGTCTTCCCACGAAGTGATTTCATCAGCATTACCATTGATAATCTGATCCACCCTCCTTCGCCACCACATCTTAGCATCATTTGTCAGGAATTGAGCGGCCACCTTAACCTGTGCCTCCCCATCAGGTAGACTCAATCGTTCCAGGTACTGCTCCATGTCCCATAGGAAGTTGCCAAGAGTCTTTGCGCTCCTTGTGCCATCATAAGATTCCAGCTCCTTGACCTTTACATGAGGCACTCCTACACCTGAGTTATGTCTCACGGCCCTTTTCAATACCACAATCTCATCTTTGGCTTCATCGAGAGCCTTACTCGTTTTGTCAAGAGTTCCTTTCAAGTTCACGATCTCCGCAAGACCCTGATCCCTTGATTCTTCGACCTCTTTGACCCTTCCTTCAAGTTGTGTACACAAGAAATCAGTGTACTCATACTGTGTCTTGAGCTCATCATGTTGTGTACGGAGTTCTTCAAATTCTTCCTTGACCTTTGAGATGGTCTCTCGTTCCTTAGTAAGCGAGTCCACTTCTTGGTTCCAAGAGTTCTCCAAAGTCTCCATCCTGCCAATTACCTTTTCCATGAACTCAAGAGTAGTATCTCTCACTGCGTCCTTCATCGCATGACTAGACCCAGCTTGAGAGTTAGCCGCCATCTTCTTGCTTTTCTGCGACCTAGTGTCAACCATTCACTGTCTTCCCCAAGTCACCTGCAAGAACCTTGTCGACCGTTACAAGCAATCCTTCTCACCAGCTCTAGACCGAGCTCTTATATGCTTCAACACCTGAACCTCGTTCAAGTCTTCACGAGCAACCCTGCTCTGATACCACCTGTCACGCCTCCAATCTTTTTTTCTTAATCGGGCGGGTGCGGCACCACCGTGCACTCTCTTTTTCCCAAGATTCGTGCACATGGACTACACCTTCCACATAAACACACTTAGTTTATTTTATTAACCAAGTAAAAGCTTTAATCTTTACACTTAACACTTTCATTAACCGATATGCAATTAAACCGAAAACATGACAATTGCACACAAGTGTAAAGGGAGGGGCAACTCCCGATAAAGTCTGCTCACAATATATTATATCAGATTCTTCAATAATACAATGCAAGTGTGCCTGGCATAAACCCAAGGCCAACACTTAGAAATATTTACAACGTAGGCGTAGAACAGCCTTCCAACTCATATGCTAGTTTCCTACGGCAGGAGGGCGCCCAACCGATGCGCAAGACCTCCTCCTCTAAACCCTGCATAAAACTGTTCCACAAAGCCTGCTCGTACACGGCCCCTTTGCAAACTTCCAACCGAACCAACCTGCGCACTTCCTCCTAGCCTTTATGCGCATAAGCCATGCGCATTTATTCCACCAAAGAATGCACACTTCTGTTCTTATGCGAAGTCCTTGAGCGAAGACCGCTTGATGATCCAAATGAGCTCAAAGCTCATTGTATATATGCCCAAGCTGCGTGGGTTTTGGGAGGGGCGTCCAGCCTTAAGGCCGACCCCCATTTTCCTCGTTTAACGCCCCAAATGCCATTAACACACGTCGGCTTCATTTCCTTTTGGCAATGCGTATAAGCCCGCGAGCCCCAACACTTAGTTCACACAAGTGATGCTCGCCCATCGCATTGTCACACTTCTTCGTCGCACTGTTCGCATAAGTGTCCTGGCCGTCCGCTGTTGCTGCCGCTGTTCGTCGCATGGTTGGGTTGCCCACCCGGGTCGCCCGCCCACCATGCACGAGTCGCCCGCCCGTCGTGCACGGGTCGTTCGCCCGGGCGCCCATCCACTGTTCCGTTTTGTTTAAATCGTGCCTGCGCCCGTGCCGTCCATCGCATATGCCTGTCGCTCGGCTCGCCCATTGCATATGTCTGCTGCTTGGTCCACCCATCGCATATGTCTGTCCGTTCACCGCCAACACGCCCACGATAATCCTCAACCTGAGGGCGTCCGCCCGTGCATGCCCGCACGGCGGTCTACCGCCAGCTGTAATGTGTATGCAACCTTGTGTTGTCGGGCGGGTGGGCGCCCGTGCACGACCCACCGCCAACGCACCCACAATATGTTTCCAACCGGAGGGTGTCCGCCCGTGCACACCCTCACGACGATCCACCGAACTCCACCGCAATATTACGAAGTGTAACCTTGTGTCTTTTGGGCGGGTGGGCGTCCTGCGCACGACCCACGACCCACACACAACCAGTTACCAACGAGTGCGTTGTCGCGGCGTTTGGGCGGCCGGCTATACCCTGCACGACCCGCGCCCATCTCCAACCCGGTCACCAACCCCAACCTGTTATGCCGCCCGAACTCCAACTCGGCCTTCGCCCGGCCTCTACCCGACTCGGCGGGCGTACCTACTCCAGTTATCGTGTCCGTTTAGCTGCGCATTTCTGGAACCTCAACTCGCCCTTCGCCTGTCCTTTGCCCGGCTCGGCGGGCTCATCCGCTACGAATGGCTGCGCTTCGTGCACGGGGCGTCCGCCTGTCGTGCGAGGGCGCCCGCCCACCGTCGTGCACGCCTGCCCGATTTGCTAGGGCATTACAGATCTTATCGGCTAAGTCTTTGTTATTTTATGATGAGTTTCCTTGGGGTTTCAAGATTTGGCAACTGCGCATATCATGCATCTTCTTATCTATAAATGATTTGTGGTTTAATTGTGTATGTTAAAGAGATTAGGGATTTTTGTTTTAGGGTTTCACATATGATGATATGTGGTCTAATTGTCTATTTGTTTCGGTTAACAAGTTTGTAAAATTAAGTCATAAGACATTGAAGTTTTTGTTTTTATGGTTTTTTTTATGGTGTTAATATTTTAAATTTTGTAATTGTTATATTTATTATTGGCTTATTTTATTAACATAAAAAATTTATCTATTTTTAAAAGGTGGAGAGGGATTAAATTTTTTGAGAAAATTTTCTAAAATATGAAAAATTATTTACCACTTCAAAAATTTGATCTTTTTCAAAAGCTTGATAGATCTAGGGTTCAAATAGATCTACCCTAATAATGGGTTAACACACACACACATAGACACACATATATATATATGAAATTAATTATTATAATATATATATATATATATATATATAATATATATATATATGAAAACCATATTTAGTACTAGTATAGATTCAGCTTTAGTTCCTGATTTATCAAGGGTGGAGAGGGATCAAAGTTCTTGAGGTGAAAACTTTCCAAAAACATGAAAAAATTGTTTGCCACTCCAAAGATTTGATCCTTTTTAGAGCCTTATAAATCTAGGGTGAAGATGAAATATATATATAATATATATATATAATCAACTAAATGTTAAGGATGGAATGAATTACACATCTCTTTTATTTTGACAGAAGCTCGCGCGGGCATGTGCGCCCACACACACACACACACACACACACACATATATATATGGGATTTTTTTATTTTTTTTTTTGCAAAGGCAATAGTGGATCCTTCTATTCAATTAAAAAGAGAAATATTGTACAAAGGCAACCGTGGCTGTGAGGGCCGCCAATACGCCAGGCCAACCCTGGTACAAGGTCACAAAACAACAAAGCATAACCAAGGATGCAGGCCTACCAAGACAAACCTACAGTCTAACACTGACCATTGGATCTTGAACTGATGATCCAGCGGATTAGAAAGATATCGGGTGGCCAACAAGCGCACCTTTTAACAGATGAATCGGGCCCGATAAACCCAATAGACCATAATCTATAATCTTATCGGGTCCGTTTTTGACATATCCTTTGATCATTTTAACTATGGGAATGTCAAAGTTGACTTATACCTTGAAGGGAGTGGTTCCTCCCGAGCGGCTACAAGATGAAGATGTGTCACTTGTGGACATCCGCGGAAGGATCTAGGCAAAGTTGTTCATCATCGCGTTCCTTTGTCGCTCGAGGGCTTCTTTGATCAATATTTTGAAGGGATCTCCTACTCCCTCGTCTTTCTTTTCTTCCACCATGGGAGGAATTCAGGGTTTGCGAGGCTGGTCTTGCAAAGGTTCAACCAATTCGAGCCCTAAATCCTTATACCCTAACCTGGTTGGGGACATGCAAAGAAAAGAAGAGAAAGAACATACTGCTCTAATGCCACTGATCCAAACTTTTGGAAAAACACAACATAATATAGATATAAACATAAACACAGAGATGTAGCAGAAATAAAACTTCATTTCATTAATATCAAAGAACTGAAATATGCTTACATACAAAATGGAAATAAACTTGCTCAGGCAATGTTAGCTTATCTCTGAGAAGAGATGTAGTGGCTAAATGCCTCTAAATTGTGTTACAATGAGGCTCGAAGGCCTATTTATTATTGAGAAACAAAGGAAAACCCTAAACATCCAAAAACCTAACCCTAGGAGATCAAGCGTCAAAACTATGGGCTTCATTGGGGTAAATTGGTACATCAACTTCCTGGGGTCATAATTTTGGCATATGATCTTCGTTTGACGCGTATGATACCTTGTTAGAAATATTTATCCGAGTATTATAACTTTCATATGTAAACATCAATCAAAGTCATATGTTTTCCCATTTTCCAAAAAAAAGTCTTTTAGGGCTTCAAAACAGCTTTGTAAGTTCAAGGCCCGAAAAACTGGTAAAAATAGTAATATGTGCTACAATTACGAAATCTTAAAGAAATAATGGTACAATGGTGAGGGTCGCAGTGGAATAGGTGGGTGACCACCAATATCCACCTAGATCAAAATTTCTCCCAATTTGTAATGATACAATATCATATTTATGTTAGTAGTACTTTAACAAGGTGACTTCTCTAGGCTTTTCCTAGCACGTTTTAAAGTGATTTTTGTGTTGAATTAGGTTAGAAATTGAGATAATTATAATTCAAGTTTTTAAATCTATGCCCTTGAGTTCTTCAATAAGCTAAATCTATTTCTACATTCAAAAATATAATTTAAATGACAAAACATACATCTCATCAAGAATACAATTATGTTAATTCTTAAAAAAAACAAAATATCACCTATCCTTTATGTTTTATTTACACATTAATTCAAAATATTTACACCTTTTAGATTAGATTAAGTTGGTCCAATATCCATGAACCTTCTCCAACTAATAATAGAGTAATTTCTTATTATAATACAATGTAAAATCTTTTCCCTATTAGGAGGTAATCTCCTATAAATTTTGTTTTCTCACTTCATCCAAATTATGCCTAACTTAATTTAATCTCCTCAATTGTAGCTTTTGATTTTGATTCAATATATATTGAATTAAATATGGATATTATTATTCTAGTGATCTCATAGTGATAGTGTTTGAGATTTTGAGTGTAGCCATGTCGTAGTCATGTGATAGTAAATAAACTAGCATTTGCACCAGATGTTGCAAAGGAAATGTCGTAAGGCATAAATTGAAGAACACAAATACAACAAAAAAATACTTATAAAGGATAAAATGCTCAAATCAATATATTGAGAGCTCAAATCCATTACCTCAATGACTAAACCATTTAGTAGACAGATCTATCTAACACATATAGAGCAAAAAAATACTTACTTTTATAAATGATACAAATGTATTGAATGCTCAAATCAATGCCCCATTAACTATAACCACTTAGTAGACATATCTATCGACATTAGGATTACTCTTAAACGGCACCAGTCACTTGATCTTGTATACGATCTCTTGCCATTCTCCTTCCTCTTTGTCCCTAACAGAAGGCAATTCCTCTACTTACCCTAATGTTGGCTCTTATAGCACAAATGATGTGTCATCAACACCCAACAGATACTAAAAATGACAACACAATACAAAATATATCAAAAGATAATAGCTAAAAAGGAGCATATATCATATGGCCAACAGTGATAATATAGTTGCTCCTGATCATTCAAAGGAAAATTAGTTTTACAATGAACATATTAATGGAGGAGGTATTCCCTTCCACTTTTGCGGCCCCAAACTTTCTGAGTCTCCATTTCCTTCTTAGAAAAATCATTCCATGTGAAATATTCTTCTTATAGTGGCGCTAGCAACCATTTCCCAAACTGGAGATTTTCTAGTTTCACGTTCTAGTTAATTTTTCCACTGCAACATTCAGTTCCAACTTATCCAAATGTAATTAGCGAGATTCATTACAGTTATAAAATGGCTATTTGATATTATCTTCATGGCAACAATTTGTTCACCAATTGCCATGTGTTCTTATATACTTATTTCCTCTTAATTTGGATAGCGTGTACATGCAACTTGAAATTTGGTAATTTATCTTCACTGCCAAATGTACACCTGCATCAAAGCACTTGAGAGAAGAAATAATAGTTTTGGATTAGCAATTAAAAAAATATACATACATATGGACTGGTTATGATGCTTCATTCTGAACATAATGTACTGGTTTAAAATGCAACACCCTGTAATGGAGCATTTATTACCAGTGTAAAATGAAATATGGAACATTGGAAAATGTAATTGAAAACAAAAACTGATAACAATCATGGAAATGACGAGAAATCATAAAGCCCAAATCTTTTAAATTATGAATGGCTTAAAGTAAATTCATTTACCCAACATACTAAGAATATGAATTCCCATGACCAATGTTAAGTGAAAGCCCAAAAAGAACATTTGAAAGTTTTTAAAAATCATAGTGACGATCAGAAATCACCTTCAGGGGAATGCAAGAAAATGTAATCAACTATTTGCAAACTTGTGAAATCAAAAAGCATTTATGAATATGAGGTTTTGGGTTAGGATTCTGGACATACAACATTAAATGAATTTTTAGTGCCCCTTTGATTAACCACCTAAATCAAGATGTTAAGCAACTTTCAAATTAGTCATTGAATGATGCATGCAACTTCAAATTTACACCTGGGCACTCTAGCACATACGCTACTGGTTTTTTATTTATACTTAATAATAACCAACTTTTTTTTCTTACTAGAAAAAAATTCAAATTTACAAGGTGTTGCATTCGTCTATCCATGTTTATGGCTTCATTTTAAGAACAAAGGAAAAATGTAACACTTACTTGGTGACAATGGAGCATTTATTTTACGAGTGTAAAATGCAATATGGAACACTGGAAAATGTAACTGAAAGCATAAACTGATAACAATCATGAAAATGATGAGAAATCATAAAGCCCAAATATTGCAAATTATGAATGGCTTAAAGTAAATTCATTTACACAACATACTAAGAAGATGAATTACCACGATCGTACAAAAAACAATGGAGAATTCTTTGGTTGTTGGACATTTTTTTCTTCAAAAGCAACACAATCCATTAATTAATATCATATTCTTCTTTTAAAGGAATGTTTTTTCTGTTCCTATAAATAGAAAATGTCTTAAACCTCTCTATTATTGAAAATATAAGGTGCACATTTCAAATTCAAAGGTCCTCACGCACCATCAAAAATAGTCCACATCCCCAAGCTAGGGACTCTCCCTACTCAGAATACGATATCACAACAATCATAACATGATCAAAAACCTAAGATTAGAAACTAAGGTGTGATACAAACTTACAAGTCAATAAGTTTTGGGATAAGAATTTTAATGAAATCATTTTCTGGAAAAGGGTGGTTTGCAATATACCTGATGGATGAAGAATAGTATCTGTCAGTGTCACTAATATGAAGATAATAATATTGATGATAACTAAGTCTCTGTCACCAATCTTGTACTATCAATTGTTTTGAAGATATTAATTTCTTCTTGCAACTAGACACCTTCCAGGTATTTTTGTGTAACAACCCCAGTTTTGCTTAAATAATTAAACCCTAGGTACAACACTTACATTAAGCCTATTCTCCGCACCATCAAAATCTATCCAGCACTGAATGCTTTTCTGAGATTTCAGATTACTGATCTCCAAACTAATGATTGTAATATAACTAGAAATAAATAAAATATCTGAAAGATGAAGACTAGCTGGTTGCCTTATTTCTCTTAGATGGTAACATCATTGAAGGTCATGGGTATAACATTTTCCAATGTCATAAAGCAAAAAGGATGTTAAAATTTTAATTGATCAAATTATTATTCACCATATTGCTTGCATGGTGTATGCAACTTCGAATTTACACCTGGGTGCTCTGGCATATACGCTACTGGTTTTTTATTTATACTTAATAATAGCTAGCATTTTTTTCTTACTGAAAAGAAAATTCAAATTTACGGGGAAATTCGTCTATCCATGTTTATGGCTTCACTTTAAGAACAAAGGAAAAATGTAACAATTACTTGGTGACAATGGAGCATTTATTTTATGAGTGTAAAATGCAATATGGAACATTGGAAAATGTAACTGAAAACAAAAACTAATAACAATCAATCATGAAAATGACGAGAAATCATAAAGCCCAAATCTTTCAAATTATGAATGGCTTAAAGTAAATTCATTTACACAACATACTAAGAAGATGAATTCCCATGACCAATGTCAGGTGAAAGACCAGGAAGAACGTTTGCAAGTTATTAAAAATCATAGTGATGATCAAAAATCACTTTGAGGAGAATGCAAGAAAATGTAATCAACTATCTGCAAACTTGTGAAATCAAACAACATTTATGAATATGAGATTTTGGGTTAGGATTTTGGACATACAAAATTAAATGAATTTTTAATGTTTTCTTTAATTAACCACCTAAACCAAGATGTATGCAAGAAAATGTAATCTAACTATCTGCAAACTTGAGAAATCAAACAACATTTATGAATATGGGATTTTGGGTTAGGATTCTTAACATACAAAATTAAATGAAGTTTTAATGCTTTCTTTAATTAACTACCTAAACCAAGATGTTGGAGACTATAAATTCTTATAGCTACCTCATACAAAAGAAAATGGAGAATTCCTTGGTTGTTGAACATATTTTCTTCAAAAGTAACACTCCAATCCATTAATTAATATCATATTCTTCTTTTAAAGGAATCTTTTCATGTTCCTATAAAGAAAAGATGTCTTAAATATTTTAAATTATGAATGGCTTAAAGTAAATTCATTTACCCAACATACTAAGAATATGAATTCCTGTGACCAATGTTAGGTGAAAGACCAGAAAGAACGTTTGAAGGTTTTTAAAAATCATAGTGACGATCATAAATCACCTTCAGGGGAATGCAAGAAAATGTAATCAACTATTTGCAAAATTGTGAAATCAAACATCATTTATGAATATGAGGTTTTGGGTTAGGATTCTAGACATACAACATTAAATGAATTTTTATTGCCCCTTTGATTAACCACCTAAATCAAGATGTTAAGCAACTATCAAATTAGTCAGTGAATGATGTATGCAACTTCGAATTTACACCTCGGTGCTCTAGCACATACGCTACTGGTTTTTTATCTACACTTAATAATAACCAACGTTTTTTCTTACTCATAAAAAAAAAAATAAATAAATAAAGAAATAAAATAAAATAAAATAAAATAAAAAATTTACAAGGTGTTGCATTCGTCTATCCATGTTTATGGCTTCATTTTAAGAACAAAGGAAAAATGTAACACTTACTTGGTGACAATGGAGCATTTATTTTATGAGTGTAAAATGCAATATGGAACATTAGAAACTGTAACTGAAAGCAGAAACTGATAACAATCATGAAAATGACGAGAAATCATAAAGCCCAAATCTTTCAAATTATGAATGGCTTAAAGTAAATTCATTTATACAACATACTAAGAAGATGAATTACCATGATTGTACAAAAAACAATGGAGAATTCCTTGGTTGTTGAACATTTTTTCTTCAAAAGTAACACTATAATCCATTAATTAATATCATATTCTTCTTTTAAAGGAATTTTTTTCTGTTCCTATAAAGAGAAAATGTCTTAAACCTCTCTATTATTGAAAATATAAGGCATACATTTCAAGTTCAAAGGCCCTCACGCACCCTCAAAAATAGTCCACATCCCCAAGCTGGGGACTCTGCCTACTCAAAATACACACAGGTGCAGAAGATATCCAAGCAATCATAACATGATCAGAAACCTAAGATTAGAAACTAAGGTGTGATACAAACTTACAAGTCAATAAGTTTTGGGGTAAGAATTTTAATGAAATCATATTCTGGAAAAGGGTGGTTTGCAATATCCCTGATGGATGAAGAATAGTATCTGTCAGTATCACTAATATGAAGATAATAATATTGATAATAACCAAGTCTCTATTACCAATCTTGTACTATCAATTGGTTTTGAAGCTATTAATTTCTTCTTGGAACCGGACACTTTCGAGGTATTTTTGTGTAATAGCCCCAGTTTTGCTAGAATAATTAAACCCCAGGTACAACACTTACATTAAACCATTAAGCCTATTCTCTGCACCATCAAAATCTATCCAGCACCGAATGCTTTTTTGAGCTTTCAGATTACTAATCTCCAAATTAAGGACTGTAATATAACTAGAAATAAATAAATAAAATATCTGAAAGATGAAGACCAACTGGTTGCCTTATTTCTCTGAGATGGTAACATCATTGAAGGTCATGGATATAACATTTTCCAATGTCATAAAGGAAAAGGGATGTTAAAATTTTAATTGATCAAATTATTATTCACCATATTGCTTGCATGATGTATGCAACTTCGAATTTACACCTAGGTGCTCTGGCACATACGCTACTGGTTTTTTATTTATACTTAATAATAACCAGCGCTTTTTTCTTACTAAAAAAAATCAAATTTAGGAGGTGTTGCATTCGTCTATCCATGTTTATGACTTCACTTTAAGAACAAAGGAAAAATGTAACAATTACTTGGTGACAATGGAGCATTTATTTACCAGTGTAAAATGCAATATGGAACACTGGAAAATGTAACTGAAAACAGAAACTGATAACAATCAATCATGAAAATGACGAGAAATCATAAAGCCCAAATATTTCAAATTATGAATGACTTAAAGTAAATTCATTTAGACAACATACTAAGAAGATGAATTCCCATGACCAATGTTAGGTGAAAGACCAGGAAGAACGTTTGAAAGTTTTTAAAAATGATAGTGATGATCAAAAATCACTTTGAGGGGAATGCAAGAAAATGTAATCAACTATCTGCAAACTTGTGAAATCAAACAACATTTATGAATATGAGATTTTGGGTTAGGATTCTGGACATACAAAATTAAATGAATTTTTAATGCTTTCTTGAATCAACCACCTAAACCAAGATGCATGCAAGAAAATGTAATCAACTATTTGCAAACTTGAGAAATCAAACAACATTTATGAATATGAGATTTTGGGTGAGTATTCTAGACATACAAAATTAAATGAAGTTTTAATGCTTTCTTTAATTAACCACCTAAACCAAAATGTTGGAGACTATAAATTCTTATAGTTGCCCCGTACAAAAGAAAATGGAGAATTCATTGGTTGTTGAACATAGTTTCTTCAAAAGTAACACTCCAATCCATTAATTAATATCATATTCTTCTTTTAAAGGAATCTTTTCCCATTCCTATAAAGAAAAGATGTCTTAAACCTCTCTATTATTGAAAATATAAGGCTTACATTTCAAGTTCAAAGGCCCTTAGGCACCATCAAAAATAGTTCACATCCCCAAGCTGGGGATTTTGCCTACTCAGAATACACAAAGGTGCAGAATATATCACAGCAATCATAACATGATCAGAAACCTAAGATTCGAAACTAAGGTCTCATACAAACTTATAAGTCAATAAGTTTTGGGGTAAGAATTTTATTGAAAGCAGAAAAGGGTGGTTTGCAATATACCTGATGGATGAAGAATAAAATGCGTCAGTGTCACTAATATGAAGACAATGATATTGATGATAACCAAGTCTCTGTTACCAATCTTGTATTATCAATTGGTTTTTAAGGTATTAATTTCTTCTTGCAATTGACCCCTTCCAGGTTTTTTTGTGTAACAGCCCCAGTTTTGAACCCCACATACATATAATCAAGAAGGACAACCGAGAGCTTAACTTGAATAGATATCAATGGCCGATTAGGCTTGGGTATCCCCGGGTACAACACTTACATTAAGCCTATTCTGTGCACCATCAAAATCTATACAACACTGAATGCTTTTCTGAGTTTTCAGATTAAATGTCTGAACTGTCCCATTACCAGTTGTATACGCAGTTGTTGCAGACATATTTGATATCACACTGTTAATATCGATACACACATGATTATCGCCAATATCCGCAAACTCAAAATCCCGAACGGTATCGAACTCCATGGCAAATATATGACTGTAATCCTTTCCATTACTGGAATCATTGAAGAGACCAAACTCGGTAAAGCTCTGTGCAATCCCTTAACTGGAAATCCTATTATACAAGTCATCAGGGTGAGCTATTTATGATACAAACGAATATGGAGCTCCGCTCTTGCGATCTAAGAAAACTGTTGGAAATGATAAATTCAGGATACCACACCATAATCGGTTTTGCCGACTAGTCTGCAAACCATTTCCGCAACAAATTTGATCGAATGAATGAAAATATTGCAATCGTCTAACATGTAATCTTATGGCCTACAAAGATAACAAGTGGGCAGAGAGATGAGTTGATTTCAAAGAGAAACGCCTTACGGCATAAATATTGTATTCGTAACAAAATAAATACCTTAAAAATTGTGACAGCTAAATTAACTAGTTGCATTTTATAATTTAAATCCATTCTATTGTATTTCAATTATATTTAGTTTAGTTTAACTTTCATATATTAATTAATATAACATTTATGCAACCTCGGCAAATAGAGAATGTTCTTGGTGTACGATGTGATGTTAGTGGCGGTCAAGACGTTAGTTGCTGAATAGAGGCTACTTTTGGTTTAAACAAATATAATGCAAAACACTTCGTCTGTCATTAAAGTTGACAAGATCTAGCACACTGAGATATATGCAGAGGAAGAATAGAGTAAGGTACTTCTGGTTTTGTTTTCATAACTTTCGTATTAGTTTTGGAACTAGAGTTGTTATCAGCGTTTCATGTGAACACTAAGGGTACTATTAGCTAAATATTTTACTTTTTATTAGCTAAGTGTTTAATTTTTTTTAGGGTTTTTCTACTAGGTTTCACAAATGTATATATACATGTATATATAAATATGGTGTGTTTTTATATATTAGATGATAGGTGGTGTAATTTTGGGTATTAAAGTACTTACAATTTTATGTTTAGATGTATTTGTTTGAAGTTAGCACATTTATAAAATTAAGTCATAAGGTATTTGGAGTTATTATTTTCTTACTATGTTAATATTTGAATTTTGTTATCTTATGTATTTGAATTCTGTTAATTTTGTTATCTTATATATTTGAATTTTGTTATTTTATATAGTGATTTAGAAGTTTATTAATTAATATATTAAATATAACTCAGCAAAATAAAAGTTTATTAACTAATATATTAAATATAATTAAACAATTTTGGTTAAGTATATATTAAAGTTTTTATAAACTAATAATATTTATGATTTATCACTATTTAAAATTATATAAGTTCTAATAAAATTAATTTGGAATTTGTTTAAGTCCAGCTATGTGAAATATGTTTAATCAAATTGTGATTTTTTTGTTATGTAGAATAAGTTTTTGATTTCATATATGGATTCAACACTTCAAAAAAACTTTTGGACACTCAGATTATAGAGAAATCACAACTCAAACTTGTGATTCCAACAAATCTCCACCAAATTTTGGGAAAATTTTGATCAAAAAATATGCTAAAAAATCCTCCAAAATATTAACAAATAAACTACCACATAATAATCTACTAACATATAAAATATTAACCTTTAATGAATATAAATTCATTCATTATTTATTAAAAAAAATATTTAATGCATGGCTATTTAAATTCATTTATTTTTTATTAAAAAAATTAATACAAATCTATTTATTTAATATATTGTTAAGGTGACACATTAAAGGTCACTCATTGGAAACTCCATGAACAAAAATCTAGTCATCCAATCATTATAAAGATTGGTGTTAGATGCCCTAAATTAACGTGTTAGTCTCCTAAAAATTCACATAGCCTAACAAACCAAGAAAAACATATCATTAATGTAACATTAATAATATAATAACATATTGTTATAGTAACATTTTTTTTAGGCTGTGGTTCACGAACCTACGTGCACGGAAATATCTAAACTGATCGACCCCAAAGGGAATCTAGCCCTGTGGCCCACTAGCAAGGTGTGACCCCAAGGGCTTCTGGGAGATTGAACTCTAACCCTACGACCCACTAGCAAGGCCTAACCCTAAGGGCTTCGGGGAGATTGGACTCTAGCCTTGCGGCCCACTAGCAAGGCCTGAACCCAAGGGCTTCGGGGAGATTGGACCTTATGACCTCCTGATGGCGAGGCACTGATTTTGACCAAAATATGAACGATCCACGAAAATATTTGAGTTGATCGACCCCAAAGCGAATCTAGCCCTGCGGCCCACTAGCAAGGCCTGACCCCAAGGACTTCGAGAAGATTGGACCCTGTGACCTCTCGTTGGTGAAGCACTGATTTTGACCAAAATATTTGAGTTGATCGACCCCGAAAGGAATCTAGCCCTGCAGCCCACTAGCAAGGCCTGACCCCCAAAGGCTTCGAGGAGATTGGACCCTGTAACCTCCAAATGGTGAAGCATTGATTTTACAAACTAAGCTAACCTTTAGGGCTATTTTTATAATAACATTATACTATATCAACTACTAATTTATTAATTCATAAAATTATATGAAAATATATTTCAATATTGTTCATGTATGATGATCATATATAAAACTCTAATTTTATCTTTAAAGTGTGTAACTTATTGTATTAAATACTTTTAATTTATTTTACATAGTGTAATTATATATTTCCTAAATTCATACATGTTGATTCAAATATATAATAAACATGTAATAAAATTTCTAATAGTTATCGGATAAGAATTGATGAAGTTTTATAGAATTTTTCCCAACCGCATTGTTTTATACGTTTTTTATTCTATCAACGGTGTGGGTTATGAAATTGTAAGTTTTAATTTTGGTGAAAAATATTATAAATTTTAGGGGTATATATTTTAATTTTTTTTTATAGATAGGTTTGTTTTTAAATAGATTTTTAAAAATTTAATTTAATTATTAAGTGGATAATAGAGATTTAATCTTAAAAATAAGAATTATATTTATCTTAAAATTAGTTATTATTTTTATTTATTTTTCAATTAATAAAAAAAATATCAACATATTTTTGGAAATGATGCCTATTAATATTTATTATTTATTTAATTTATATCATCTGTATAGTAGTACAATCTACAACATCTAAATACATTATAAACAATAAACATTAAATATTTTTGTTCCATATTATGATTTATATTAAAAATATTTTATTGTTTTTTATTAAATCCCTAAAAAATGTAATAAAATAATAATAATGATATCTATTTCTAAGGTCACAACCAAGCCACACACCCAATTGGTGTATGAGACCCCCTTGTTTGTGAGACAAGGGACCCACCTCCGCACAGCGATTTGACTACAAAGTCTACGAAGGTATACATACTCTACTCCACTCTGGTTTTGAACCTGTGACCTCTTAGGAAGAAACACATGCTCTTAACCATTAGGCAATACAAATCTAATAACCAAAATAGCTAAAAAATTATCTATCCAAATTTTAAATTAAACTTAAATATAAAATATGATCAATATTTTTTAAATCTTAATTTATAAATGATTCAATATCAACCTAAATTATATATGATTTACAACTAATCAAACCTATATAAAATATCAATATTATACTAAACATTTATATAAAATATCAATATCATACTTAACATTTAACACGAAAATGCTATCACTTTTTGTATATAGTTTACAACTCAACATAATAAAATCAGAATAAAATATTTTGGGAACAGAGATTTCTCTTATTGGTTTAGGTACAGATCTTTAGGACCCGCTCGTGGTTCGGCTATATGGAGGAGTTTTCATAAGATCCAACACTTCTTTTTCAAAAATCTAGTTTGGAAATTTTAGCCATGGAATAACATTCTCATTTGTCTTGATTCTATCATGGGTGAAGAGGAAGTTTGGCCTATCTCTCATCAATTTTTACTTTTCCTTCATAAAAAAGGTATATTTTACTGGGCACAATTTATACAGGAATGGCAAGGTGCTATTTCAAAATGGAAATCTACTATAAATTTGGGCTTTCATGGTCCAATGGTTGCTCAATGGGATAAGGTAATCTGGAATATGAAGAGTAGTGGGATATACAGGACCGAGGAAGAGGACAACATTGTATGGCGAGGTAAGGGAGGCAGAATAAATGTTTTTGTTAAAGATATATATATCTCCTTAATAGAAGAACATTATGACTATGTCGAGAAAATATTTCCACTTACATTCTGGAAATCTCGATGGCCATACAAAATTATATTTTTCTCATGGCTAGTATATCACAACAAAAACCTCACTTGGACCAACCTTCAAAAAAGGAATTGGCATGGCCCTGCTATTTGCTCTATTTGTCTATTTGAGACGAAGGACAACATGCACATTCTTCTTAATCGCATCCACACATAGACCCTTTGGAAGAAGTTGGCCTCTCATTTCGGTTTCAACTTCATTTCCCATTCATCCATAATAGATGCATTTGAATGGTGGAGCTCTCAGAAAGTAATATGGAGACCTATTCCCCTTATAGTGTCCTGGTTCATATGGAAATGGCAGAATAGGGTCATTTTTTATAATTGCAAGGAGGATTTCAAGCACATATATGATCAAATCATCCCCTATTATCTCTCTATCCTCCCCTTTATTCCCCCGCAAGTGAAACAAAAATCAAATGAATCTGCCTCTTCTCAATTGATATATCTTAGGGCTCATTTTGATGGTGCAGCAAAAGATGGCATGTGTGCGTGCAGAGTATACATCAATATCATGGAAGACCATCACTTTTCAATATATTGGAATGGAGGCTCAGGGACAAACAACAAAGCTGAGGCCATGGCATTATATGGTATCCTTATATTTTGCTCTTTCTTGAATACTAGGCCCCTACGGATCTATGGCGACTCAAAAATCATTATCAATCATGTGATTGGAAAGCACTCAATAAAAAATGCCAATCTTTCTGGATGGATGAATAGGATCTCATCAATATGGAAGACTTCTCTCTTCTCCATTGCACATGTTAAACGCTCACAGAATATGATCGCTGATGCACTATCTAAGAGGGGCCTGTGGTCACAGTGTGGAAGATGGTACATGAGCATCACTGTGGGGTCTGTCATGCACCAAATTTAACACTTCTCTATGCTGGGTATATAGGAATATCATAACTGTTCTGGGATGTATCATGATCCCGTCTTTTTATCATTGGTAATATGCTCAGGTATCACGTTTTGTTTCCTTTTCTCTGTATAAGGGTCTATCTCTCTATCTGTAAAGTTATTTAAATCTGTCAATATATGCAGTCAGGTTATCAGGCTATCATTTTTCTGTATATGCAACCATGTTTTCTTTTTATTATATGACAAGAAAATATTGACAACATTTCTTTTTTCAAACTATACTATACATAATATATACCATTTTTTTCTTACGGAAAAAGAACAAGGGAAAAAAATACAAAACAAAACAATTCAACATAATAAACCTATATAATATATCTATATTATAGATAGCCTTTCACTCGCCTTTATATTAATGTTCAGTGCCGAAGAAATAGTTCAATTAGCACATATATTACATCTCGATATTTTAAACCATGTGAGGGTTGAATTTTTTAAATAGGCGTTATTTCAGGTATAAAATAAAAAAATAAATGAAAAGTGTTGTTATAAAAATATCTTAATTTAGTTACCTAATTATTAATTATTATTATCACATGTAATTATACACCTATAAATGGTTTATGATAACTAATAAACTTTTTTTTCATAAAATAAATATCATTATTTTAGGTATATTTATACTCAACTAAATTAAAAGGTTCATTACATATTAATTATAGGGGAGAAATACATTCCATTGTATTAACTTTTTCATGAGACTTTCTCCTTAAATATATAGATAATTTATTTATTTTGGTATATATATATATATATATATAATTATAAATATATATATTTATTTATTTATAAAACAAATTTTTTTAAAAAAAATAGATCTTATATTTTTGTAAATCATAAAATTAATATTTGGTTTAAAAAATAATTTTATTTAAATTAAAAATTATAAAATTATTTTTTTTTATAATTTTTTTTTCCAATCACCTTTACATTCATTCATATTTCAATCAAACTTTGCAGTTATTTGTTTTCAAATTTATGTTTAATTTATATTTTTGTGAATGATTTTTAAGTAATCATTTGAATTACTTCTTAATATCTTTGGTTTGAGTTTATGTGGGGTCTTTTTCAATCTGTAAATAAAATCATTCTTTCATAGAACACAAAATCATATAGGTTTTCGATATAGATTTATGGTCAACAAATCTATTCTGAAAAGTTGATTATACATTATTTGGCCTATATTGTGTAATTAGTGAAAATTGCATTCAGTTGTATCTATATTTTTTATATAATTTTTTTTTGTATATATTTAATTTCCTCTGTTATAGATCTGATCCAAAAATATAAGATAATGCAAATAAACCCAAAAAATAATATGAAATGATTATTTATTGATCAAAACCCTTAAGGTAGGGCAACACCGTACATTCACTCCTTAAGGAAGGAGAATACTCCACAAGCCATATGCATATTTATACAATAATCCTTGACATCTCTCCATGTGGAGTCTCTAGCCTCTATATATGCCTCATACATACAATACCATGGGGCATTACCACGGTTCCCTCATACCATCGAACTAATACCATGGGCCCATTACATTATTACTAACTACTTGTGGTCCCTTACATGATATGGGTTAACCATCTTATTTATTACTATGGCCCATCTCTTTATTACATTATTATCTTGGGTAACTCCCTTTGTACCCTATATTATCCCCCCTATGCATATAACATTCCACCCCCCTTAACATGTTTGTCCCTAAAACATGGGAAGAACACAAATAATAAGATCTACTCAAAAGAGTAGTCCACTGGTACCATGCACGTGCATCTAGCCATCCAAGAGAAAGGTGAACCCTCGATCTCGCTGGTGCCTCGCTCACTTGAAGGAAGTTGACCGTGGCAGTTCTTCTGTGTGTATGTGTAGTAGGTGGATCTTCGCTCCTCTCTATCTGTCCTGCGGGGGTGGCTAATTGGTTGCCATCTTGTTGGTTGTTGTCTTGCGGGGTGATGTGGGTGATGATATGTTGAAGTTTTAACCCATGGTGTCTTTTTCTTTAATTCACCCCTTACTGGAGCCTGATTGTTATGTTGTGGTGCCCGTTGTGGTGTCTTATCTTCCAATATTACTTCAACCACTAAGCCCTTATCTGATTTATCAACACCTGTAACCTTTTCTGCTTCAGCCTCTGTTTGTGTTTGATTGTTGATCATCACTGGCTCATCATCTGATATGTCAGTCCCTAGAACATCTTTTGCTTCAGCCTCCTTGGAGTCTACCTGTTTATTAATGGAAATATCCTGTAATGTAATTTTCTTCTTTTTATACCAGAGCTTTAGGAATTTCTTCTGCATGTTAATATTTATAGTACCCATCGATTCGATCCATGGGTATTCCAAAACAACATCCATATTATCCGTCTCTGAAGTATAAAAATCACCATGCAACACATACTTATCCATAGAAATCTTCAAATCCTTATACACTTGAACATCCTCATCATCCACCTCTGTGTTTTCAATGTGTTTTGCTGGAACTTGCAATTTTTTTGTCAAATTAACATTGATAAAATTATGCTTGCAACTAGGATTTATAGAAATAATGATCTTCTCATTCAGAATCAATTCATGAACCTGCAATAAGGAGATACTAGCAGAAAATAACCCTTTAGGTTTCTTGGTTTCTTTCTTTCCTGTAAAAATAAAATCTTTGCTAGGTTGTGTGTCTATCTGTGTGAACTTATCCACAAGATTAGATTTACAGTCAAAGTAGTCACGAATAGTTTTTGCGAACATCTCCCAAGTAGTTACCCTTGGATGACATTTTTGATAACACTGCCACCATTTCCATCTTTCATGGTCCAAGTACATTTTTCTTGCACTCGGCTGAGTTTCATCATCCATGATGTAATTCAATCTGAAATATTTCTTCATTTGTGCTAACCATTTGGCTGGATGAGAGCCTTCAAATTTATTCAAGTCCCTCAAATTCTGATCTAGGCCCGCCATCACAAAAAAATTGCCAAAAATTTGAAATGCTCACAATTCAGTCAATATTGCTCAGAATTCCTATTATGACCTGTTTTTGGAAATGGAACAACCATTCTACATCTTCCCATGTATTAGAAATCCCAATCTAGGCACTGGAATTGCTGATCCACACTGCAACTGTCCCGCCGTCACAAAAAATTGCTGAAAAATAGCTAATTTTAAATCAGCGATATCTCCCTCATCCAGACTCCGATTCAACTGATTTTTTTTTTAAATTGGGTATTTTTTCACAAAGAACCCACATCTGTAATTAGATTTACAGATCTTGTACCAGAATGTCCAGATTTGCGCTGCAAACTCGCTATCCTGAAAAATTGTCTACAACACCACTGATTTTTAGATCAGTGATATCTCCTTCATCTGGACTCTGATTCACTCGATTTTTTTTAAATCAGGTATTTTTTCGCAAAGAATCCAGATCTGCAATTGGATTTTGTAGATTTTGCTTCGAAATATACAGATTTGATCTGCAAACTTGCCGCCTAAAAGTCCTGCAAAAAAAAAAAAAATCTCCACTTTTTTGCCCAAAAAAGTGCTCTAGGTATATAACATCTTCTTACTAAGCACCACCTTCGATAAGAAATAGGCCTTATACTTCTCAATAGAGCCATAAAATTTGTAAGTCACTTGTTGAAGGTGTATATTGTGACCTTAATTATTTTGACTTTAAATCCATTAACCATTTGTTCTCATTTCATCGTATTTTTCACTATATCAACAAGTGTTTTGAGTTTATTTTTCTTGACAAAGGTAACTTTCTTATAATATTATTCTTCTGGCTAAAAATGTTTGTAAATGCATTTGATTTGTATTTTCATTTATTAATATCTTATATAAAGGTAAGAATTTTTCAACCTTATTATCTTTTAAGCATTTAAAACAAATAACTATATATAAATATGTTTTAGTGGCAGAATGTCTCTAGTTTATAATTATGTTATAAAAATAAACACAACTAAAAAATCAACAATATTTTATAGTATTCATAGTATTTAAATGCACTTTTATACTCTCTTACCATTCGGTGTTCTGAAAAGTAAAGTGTATATTTATATAATGGTAAATGAATTTGAGAACCACAAATGAGAATATATATTTGACAAAAGTATTAAAGCGAATACCTAAATGAAAATCAGGGAAACTTGTAAGGATGAAAATTTATCTTAAAGTTTAGCAATCTTAGCGAATCTTACTAGTCCCCAAATTGCAAATTATAAAATGTTTGTTGATATCTTTGTAAAAACATACAAATTTCCAAATTGCAAATTATAAAATGTTTGGTGATATCTTTGTAAAAATATACAAATTTCTAATAGTTTTATAAATAGCCTTGATAAAATTTTGATAAAATTTTGGCAATTTTTAAAGTAAAAGAATTGTATATATAGAATTTGGGTGAATCATTTATAGAAAAAAATGGAAATTAGTAATTTTTTTTTTTTGAAAAAACCATGGAAAATGAAGCCACTTGTGAATATTAACCTCTAAAAATTTTATATGATGAAGATATACAAATTTCATCCTTATATAATTTTGATATAACATTATTATATTAATAATTAAATAATAATTAAAATATTTTAAATTAAAAATAAAAATGCTAAAACTTCATGAGAAGAAATATATTAATCAACTTTCTAATTATTTTTTATCATATTTATTTAATATTTATAATTTTTAGTTAACAAAATAAAAATTAAAATATAAAATTTAAATGTGATTAAAAAAATTGATAAATTATTTATTTATAATATAACATACATTATTAAAAAATAATAATATTTTTAATAAAATTATTATTTTGAATTTAAAATTACACTTATTCTTCACCATTAAACCATTTAATATTAAAATAAGATAATTCTTCACCATTAAACCATTTAATATTAAAATCAGATAATTAATATAAATATAGAATAAAACAAAATATTTAATTCATTATTATCCTACGTAATCTCATTCATCAATTATCTATTGAAAATACATCAATATATACTTATCCTTATCTTACAGTGCAAATGGTTTAAAAATAGAATATTAAGAAATAAAATAGAGCTTTTAACGCACGTCAACACAGGAGCTTTTAAGACGTTTAAAAAGAAGTACATTAATATAATAATAGAACACACTTGGTCCAAGCCTTTAGAAGAGACTTCCCTCTATAGCTGTCTTTCCCTCTCACATATTAATTACGATACAACTCCACAGCCAACACCGCACAATACAGGTAGATCTAATAAACTCATAAATTGACAGCACTTAATGATTACTGAAATTATTAAATTTTATCTGATCTTCGATGGATTTTCGCTCTACGCCTAGCTGCTACATCCAAAGCAGCTTTTTACAATAGGCTCTGCAGCCACGATCCAGTGCTGTGCTACAATTAAAACACCTTGAATCAGACTTTGTAGTTATGTAGGCTGGGTTGAAAGGCAAGGCTCCTCAGATGTAGGTTCTTGCGATCCTGGTCATGTGGATCAGGACAGCTTATATGTAACCAACTCCATGAGCCCTGGGTGACACTGTAGACAACTACCTGTAGACTCCCATGAGCCCTCAAACATATCTTGTTTCCCACTCCCACGCACTCAAACCACGTGGAGCACGAATCCCTCCGAAACTGTTGACACACAGACTCAGGCATCCTCCCCATCTCCTTCCAAGAAAATCCATCATCATCATGAAAACCTGCATCCTTGTGAAGAAGCTCCCACATCCTCACTTCTTTCAGGACGTGATTCTCTTCTATGCCTCCAACCATCACTATTGATGATTCACATGCTACCAATCGATGCCATATATTAGATCTTGAATCAGGTACATCAATGGCTACTGACTTTCCTTCCCAAAAGTGGTACGCCATCATACCGTCGGGCACCGTCAAGCAGAACAAGAAACCGTTGCACACAAACATCTCATCGTTCCTGATCACCAGACCATGAGGCAAACTGCCTCTAACCTTCCACGACTTTGTTGATGAACTATACACTTCTGCTATTACGCCGCCATGCCTCGTCTTGCCCACCACCACGACCTCGTACGTGCCCGGATCGTCCCCCGCTACGATTGTCTTGGCCATCACGCTGCTCCCTCTGAGCATCGCTGGCAGAGTAAAGCACGTCCTGCTGAGCGGATTGCAAACGCACATCCGCGAGAACGAACTTCCAAAGGTGATTGGATAGACGGGGACGTCCACCAAAAGCAGCCCTGCAGCCGATCCTCTGTAGCTCACAGCGCGAGTATCCGGCATAAATGAGAGGGAAACCGTCTGCCAGGCCTGGCTGGTGAAAGAATAGAGCAGAAAACCCATCCGAGTGTTGGGCATACACAGAATAAGGCACGGTTGCCCACCGCCTGATTCGGCCCACAGGCGACCAATATGCTTGCATGACAAAGCATCGTTCCAACACTTGCAGACGCTACGGAAACGAAAAACGCAATCCAGGGGCAGCCGCGCCAGCAGAGACTCTACCAAATGTTGAGGCAGTTTAGACCAGATTGATCCATTGCCGGCTGAATCTTCTAAATCTGCAGCCATTGACCACTGTTCAATGCCTTCTAGGAACTTAGTATAGTGAATGGCCGTCCTGATGAGTTAGGACCATTACAAATAGCGGTGGCCACAGATACGACATCCTATCACATCATTACAATCCTCTATCATTGACCTCCTAAAATTAGACACTATTATCACATTTCTCTTGGGTATTACCTCGAAATTGAAGGCGCGAATTTGACGGGTTTCTCTAACTATTTATTTTACCTTTTGGATTTTTTCCCAATTTGGCCAAAACAATTTTTTTCACAAAAGTTGTCTTGAATAGTTTAGTCAAAAAAAACATTTAAATTGTTCAAAATTTATAATTCTAATAATTTTTTATCATTTCTATTTGGAAAAAAAAAAACTAAAATAGTAGTAGAGAGAAATTGCTCAAAATTTATAATTCTAATATATTTTATCATTCTAATAAATTGTTTATCATTTCTATTTGAAAAAAAAAATACTAAAATAGTAACTAGAGAGAAATGTGTATTCTCATATTGTGTATTTTCATATCGCTCAAGTTTTGAGTTTAGTTATTTTTTTTTTATCATTTTCCAAATGCTAAATAACAGAGAGAAGAGACCAGCCTGAAATATCCGAACAGTGAGAGGATTATTATAGAAAGGGAAGAACAGTCTCTTTCGTTTTCATAGCCTCCACTTCTCGGGCAAGGGTAGTAGTCGCCACAAACGCCCATGTGGCATGAGATGTGAACACGTATTTAAAAAGCATAGCCTCGACTTTTGGGGCAAGGGTAGTAGTAGCCACAAACGCCCATGTGGCATGAGTTGTGAACACGTATTTAAAAAGCATAGCCTCGACTTTTGGGGGCAAGGGTAGTAGTCGCCACAAACACCCATGTGGCATCATGAGTTGTGAACACGTATTTAAAAATATAAAAGATTTTCACTTAAAAGTTGGGGTGACGAGAAAACAAATATAAAAGAAAAGAAAATCTCAATGTAATTCACATGGCAGAGTTGGCCCATAAAAGGTATCTTTAATTTTAAATCTGCATTCGCAGTAAGCGAGGCCAAAAAGTAGAGAATATTTTTGGTACAACGTCAGAAAATGGAGAACCTGAATGGTGCACGATATGGTTTCAGCGGCGTATTTAAACCATAGTTACCAAGTTCGTTACACCGAACAATGGCCTGTGTTTAGTTACACTGAACAATGGCCATACGGAAGGTATACCATCGTTACACCCAACAATGGTTTGTGTTTGGTTACACCAAACAATGGCTATATAGAAGGTATACCATAAATAGATTTGAAATTTGATATATACAAATTTATATGGTTGAGTAAATACATAACAATTTTTTAAATTAAGAGATTTTCAAACATGGTTTAAATATTTATTTTAAATATTTTTTATAAATTTAGAAAATGGTGCGTAAACATATCAATTTAAAAAGTATTAATAAGTTTGGAAATTGGAACTAGGCAACCTTGGTGGAAAATTGAAAGAAAGGCAAAGCTAACGCTAAGATCAATTACTTTTTATAAATTTTCTTAGAAGAATTAGCAGATTAGTATTTTATGTATTCAAGCCTTAATCACATAATGAATTAAGCAAGTTGGTATTTCTTAGTGGAAAAAATTGACAATTTAAAAAAAAAAAAACAAAAAACAAAAAACAAAAAACTGAAATTCTATCTTACCAAATTGATAATCTTATTGAAAAAAATAAAATAAAAAAAAAAAAATAGTAATTTCTAAATTAGAAAATTTTATGAAATGAGAAATTGCAATTAAGAAAAAAGATAATTCTTACTTTACAAAAAATTATAAAATAACAAATTGGTTGGAAATCAATAACTCTTATATAAAACATAAAAAACAATAACTTCTATTTTGGAAAAAAATCAACTTATACAACTTTTATATTTTCATTAAAATTTTGATATCATGATTATATAATATAATATATCGAATTTTTCGTATTGAATTTTAGATCAATTTTTTCCGTATCGTATCGTATCGAATTCGAATCCAAATTCGAATTTGGTAACTAATGGTAAACGCATCATCATATATCATATATGTGGAGAAAGAATAGAGTAAGGTAGGTGTCATTTTATTTTGATAATTTAGTGTTAGTTTTGGACGTAGTTCTTATAAGCATTTCATGTATTCGATCTTATAGGCTAAATCTTTGTTATTTTATCATGAGTTTCCTTGGGGTTTCAAGATTTGGCAACTGCGCATATCATGCATCTTCTTATCTATAAATGATTTGTGGTTTAATTGTGGATTTTAAAGAGATTGGGGATTTTTGTTTTAGGGTTTCACATATGTCAGATGATATGTGATCTAATTGTCTATTTGTTTCAGTTAACAAGTTTGCAAAATCAGGTCATAAGACATTGAAGTTTTTGTTTTTACCGGGTTTTTTTATGGGTTTAAAGTTTAAATTTGTAATTGTTATATTTATTATTTGCTTATTTTATTAACATAAAAATTATTTATTTTTGAGAGGTGAGAGGGATTAAATTTTTTGAGGAGAAATTTTTCTAAAACATGAAAAATTATTACCACTTCAAAAATTTGATCTTTCTCAAAAGCTTGATAGATCCAGGGTTAAAATAGGATCTACTCTAATAATGGGTTATATATATATATATATATAAAAGTTAAAGGCATTTTAATAAATTATATATATATGAAATTATTAGGTCAGATTTATCAAGAGTGGAGACGGATTAAAGTTCTTGAGGTGAAAACTTTCCAAAACATGAAAAATTGTTTGTCACTCCAAAGATTTGATCCTTTTCAGAGCCCTTATAAATATAGGGTTAAGATGAATCTACCTATATATATAATCAATCAACTAAATGTTAAGGATGGAATGAATTACACATCTCTTTTATTTTGACACACATCTCTTTTATTTTGACAGAAGCTCGCGCGCACACACACACATATATATATGGGATGATTTTTTTTTGCTAAGGCAAGAGTGGATCCTTCTATTCAATTAAAAAGAGAAATAGTGTACAAAGACAACCGCGGCTGTGAGGCCCGCCAATATGCCGAGCCAACCCCGATACAAGGTCACAAAACGACAAAGCATAACTAAGGACGCGGGCCTACCAAGACAAACCTGTAGTCCAACACTGACCGTTGGATCTTGAACTGATGATCCAGTGGATTAGAAAGATATTGGGTGGCCAACAAGCGCACCTTTTAACAGATGAATCAGACCCGATAAACCCAATAGACGATAATCTATAATCTTATCGGGTTTGTTTTTGGCATATCCTTCGATCATTTTAACCCTCTGAAATCCACCATTTGCGCATGATCCTGGAGAGGTCTTGTGAACAACTTGAAACATAACCCTTGATGTGGACCCACCAACTTGCCCGCAAAATCCTGGCCATAGATAATCCTCGCATGATCCAACAGTTACAGATCAAATCGCACCGGCTGAGAGCACCGATAGTTAGCACATGATGAAGGCGGTAATTTCACCCCACCCCTAGCCACGTGTCACGTGGTAAGTGGAATCTCTTCCAAATGAGAAAAAAACGCTTCCTGCTTGATGAGCTTGCGAAATACCGAAAACCACCGCAAGGGCAATAAAGTTGTTTGCAGGAATAAAAGTTGGGGTTTTGCGGTTTTTGAGAAAATTCAGGTTCCGGCTCATGGGCTAAAGGGAGACATCTGGATTGCCATTACCTGCGTTAATGAGGTCGCCAGAGACCTGCCACCTAAAAGGGATCACACTTATGTCAAAACACTTCATGATGAAACCAAAATAACAGTACCCCTTTACTGTGGCTCTATGTTAGCCAAAACAGTCTCTTGATTTTCCTGATGTTGTTGTCGGTCGCTAAGGGCTCTGGATGAACATCCCTCCTTCAACTTGTCATCTGTTACCTCCTCCCACCAGCAGCAGAGATTGATATGCTTATTCCGTACCCTCTCATTGGCAAGCTAGTCTGCCACTTTGTTGGCTTCCCTACGAACATGCACCAACCTGAGGGTTCTCAACATTCGTAGGTGTGCTTGGATTCTTTGGTAGACTTGCAGAAGGCACCAATGTTCTCAGATTTTCTCAAGAGAAATGCCAACATTTATCCTTTTTACTAAGTTAATGACTAGTTTTGAATCAGCCTCAATGATGACATTTTGAATGTTGTACTTGAGCAGTATTTCCAAGCATGATTCCATCGCCATGAGCTCAGCCATATTGTTAGCAGCTCTGCTAAGATAACTATGGAATATGACTTGTATGTTTCCTTCCTCATCTCTCAGAACCCTTCCATAACCAGCTTCTCCCGGATTCCCTTTTGAAGCCTCGTCTATGTTGAATTTTAAAAAACCATGAGAAGGGGGTTGCTAAGAAGACTTTTCTGTTGAGGTTTCCTTGGTAATATGCATAGAACCTTGAGGGGGAATAACCTTGAGCTCTAATTTCTTCAATATTCTTGCCTCTTTGTTCAATAGGTTTACCTGTGGCTTCTCCTCCCAGGATATGTACAATTTCTTTGAGTTGTTTAAGGACTAGTTTGAGGATGTTACTCACCGGACTCACTTTCTCCTTGAAAATCCTATTGTTACGCTCCTTCCAGACATTCCAGATTAAGAATCATGGGGTTAGAATCCAGGCAAAGTTTATGATCCCATTATCAGAAAAATTCTTCCTCCAGTTCTTCAAAGTGATGATGATGTCATTAGTATCTCTGTCTGTCTGCTCAAAGACTTCTCCAACCCAATTCCAAATAGTTGTGGTGAAAGTGCATCTATTCAGGAGATGATTTGTAGTTTCTTCCTGTTGTCTACATAAGTGACATCTTGATGGGCCAACAAAACCTCTTTTTCTTAGGTTATCCCATGTCAGAATCTTGCCCTGTTGAACCATCCACTTGAAAAATTTTACTTTCATCCAATGAGGATTTTCCCATATTTCTTTCCATGTCTTATTAGTGTTGGGATGGTTTAGCCCTGGATCTATTATTTTGGCTTCCTTAAGGTTGAAGAGACCTGTCTTGTTCTTTCCCCATCTTAGTTGATCATTCAAGTTTGAGTTCAAGATTTGTCTTTTGTCTAAAATACCTTGAAGGGCTGTAGCTTGAGTATGCAACATGCCCATTCCACTATAATTTGGAAGTTTCCAAGTTCTCCATTTCTTATCATTCCTTGCTTGGTCCCAATAGTCACTTACCCAATTTAGTCCTTTTTTGATGGTATCAGTGTGAATGTCTGCTAAATCTTCACTTCGGAGCTTGTCCTCCTGCTGCCAATTGTCTTCCCAAAACCAAGCCAGGTTCCCATTTTTGATTTCCCAGAAACTATGATTTTGGACTAGGGCTCTGTTCTCCCATGCCCTATTCCAAATTGTAGAACCTTTTACCTGTCCTGTCATTTTGATCAGATTTTCCTCCTTCCATTTGCTAGCATATTTGTGCTTCCAGAGTTTTTCCCAAGGGGCTTGAATATCTTTCAACCATCTCCACCAGATTTTGGCACCAAGAACTCTATTTAGAATTCCTGGGTCATGAAGACCCAAGCCAGCATGGGACTTAGGTTTGCAAACTCTGTCCCATGCCACAAGGGCCCATTTCTTCTTTTATTCACCTTTCCCCCATAGAAAGGCTCTCTGAATGTTTCTTATATTGGTTATTACACCGGCTGGTGTTGGAATGGTAGATAACATATAGATAGGGATACTTTGTAGGACAACCTTAGTGAGTACTAGTCTCCCTGCAAGATTTAGTGCTCTGTTTGTCCATTTGTTGATCTTATGTTTTAGCTTATTAAGAACAGGCTCCCAGATATCCTTGTTAAACGATTTGTCAGTGAGAGGAACTCCTAGGTACTTCACAGGAAATGTCTCCCTTTGAAAGCCCAA
Organism: Pinus taeda; assembly: GCA_000404065.3. Classification (NCBI taxonomy): domain Eukaryota; kingdom Viridiplantae; phylum Streptophyta; class Pinopsida; order Pinales; family Pinaceae; genus Pinus; species Pinus taeda. The sequence continues at coordinate 27,113 of APFE031269488.1, read as the reverse complement.
AATTCTGGAAAGACTTCTTTTAATTAAAATATCTGCATTGAAAAAGAAATTTTTTGATTTAGTGAGACTTACCTCAGTACCTTCCGCCCTAGCAAACTCACTTAGAATCTGTTTGAATGCTTTGGCTTCCTTAATAGTGGGAGTGCCTTGAAGCATAGTGTGATCCACAAATTACTGATGTGTCACCGTGTCCCCACCATGAGTGAGTCTCAGACCCTGAATTCTCCCTTCCTCCTTAGCAACCCTGATAGCTCTTCCTAACCCTTCCATCATTAGAATGAAGAGGAAAGGAGAAAGAGGATCTCCTTGCCTTAGACCTCTAGAAGGCTTGAAGGTTTTGGAAGGAGCGCCATTGAGAAGAATTGAACAACTGGCTGTGATAACTAGTGCCATAACCCATTTTATCCAATCGTGATCAAAGCCATAGGATTTTAAAATTGCTCTTATATAAGCCCAACTAAGTTTGTCATAAGCCTTTTCTATGTCCAACTGCATTATCATTCCAGCCTGTTTGTTGGTAATGAGTGAATGAATCGTTTCATGTGCTTGTATTATATTATCTAGAATTTGTCTTCCTTCCACATAGTTGTTTGTTCCTCTGACACTAGGGTTGGGAGGATAGGTTTGAGAAGATTAGCAATGACTTTGGATATAATTTTGTAGATCACATTGCATAATGCTATAGGTAGAAATTTGTCTGGAGAGGTGGTCTTCTCCTGTTTGGGGATTAAGGCTATGAAAGATTCATTGAGCGCCTTTAAGACTTTATTAACTCTTCGAGAGTCTTCCACTACCTCAAGGATGTCATGTTTCACTATATTCCAACAAACTTTGAAAAAGTCCACATTGAAGCCATCCGGGCCTGGTGCTTTCCCATTTTGCATCTCTTTCATTGCTTCCTCAATTTCTTCCATTGTTACTAGTGTATTGAGATTGAAATTGTCTTCTCTAGTGACAAATTTAGGGATGTAGTGAGTGAATATTTCTTTAAACTGGTATCTATCTTCCAAGGTTTCCTCAATGATTTTATGAAAATGTTGGAGTAGAACTTTCTCCATTTCTTCATGAGTGTTTCTCTCTACACCATTCTGATCTGTAAGTTTCACTATTCTATTGTTGTTTCGGTGAGCTATGGTGGATTTGTGAAAGAATTTGGTGTTTCTCTCCCCTTCTTTGATCCATTGTACTCTGGATTTTTGTCTCCAGAGTATTTCCTCTTAAAGGCATCTGTTGTCCCATTTCTGCTGGAGTAGCTCTGCCATCTGTTTCCTTTCATCTGTGTATCCTTCTGAGGTAAGAATCTAGTTTATTTCCTTTAGTTTCTTTTCCACCTCTCCTTTAGCTTTGAAGATGTTACCAAATTCCTTTTTGTTCCACTCTTTGAGTCCGCCTTTAATGTGTTTGAGCATGCAGTGAAGCATGAACATCTTTGTACCTTGAAGGTGAAGATCTTCCTTCCACCGTAGCTCAATATTTGTGAGGAAATCTGCATGTGTGAGCCAAGCATTCTCAAACCTGAAGGGGATATTCCTTGGTTTTCCAAAAGGGGAGGCTTCTAATTGGATAGGCCAGTGATCTCAACCCCCAAAAGGTAAAATGAGTGTAGTAATGTTGCTTCCCCTGAGAAGAAGTTCCTATGAAACCATAAATCTGTCCACTTTTGAGGCCACTTGGGTAGGGCCTCCTCTTTTGTTTTTCCAAGTGAATATTCCATTGCTTGTTTCCATATCAACCAATTTCATATTGGTGATGAAGTTCTGGAAGGCAATTAAATATCTCCCAGGTATTCTAGTTCCTCCTTTCTTCTCCATAAGTGATTTTGTTATGTTAAAATCACCTCCAAGAATCCATGGTATAGTTGGGTATCTCTTCTTCATATCCTCCAGTGTTGTGAAGAGTTGAAGTTTGTCCTCCATTAGTTGTGGACCATAGAAATTGGTGATCATGTAGCATTTTCTGTCTCCCACCGGTTGGAAAATCAGAGAAAGGTGATTTATGGATGCCTCCGCATTAATCACACCAAATTTCTGTGGATTCCAGAGAGTGAGAATACCACCAGCAGATTTATTTGCCTTAACTTCAAGGTATTCATATTTGTTTACGCATTTGCTATGTTTTTCATGGATCTTCTCCACTGAGCATTTTGTTTCTTGTATGAATACTATGTCAGGTTTTTCCTCTCCAATCCTTTTACCAAGATTCCTATGTTCTCTTCTGCTCCCTAGTCCTCTAATGTTCCAGGTTGTGACTTTCATTGAGGTGGGGTTATAAAGGAGTAACTAGAAAGGTCTTTCATCCTTCCTGAATCAATCATGAGCTTTCCATACTCCAGTATTAATTCCTTCTATCTTTTTCTATCTCTCCTTTTGCCTGGATTCTTTGTTAATTTTCTGGTTATTAATCCTATTGAGGAGGTTCCTTTGTTTTCTTGGTTGTCATGTCCTCTTTTGACTCCTACAGCTGTTTGATGTGCCTTGTTAAGGAATATCTATTAGACTTTATCCACGTCCTCCTAAGGGATGGAGTTTATTCCTAGGTTTCCGCCCTAATCTAGAAACTTTTCCAGCTCTAGGTTCTCCCTTTCCAAGATCTCCTACAAATCTTGATCCTCCATACCACTTTCAATTTGATTCATTTCCTGGTCTTTTTCTAATTCCATGGTATTCAAAGATTCCATCATGTGTTCATTTTGTTCTTGAATGTACTCCACGCTGGTCTCTTTTTCTTTCCCCCTTGCTGTCTGATTCTCTGTACTCTCTTTATCCCTTTCCCAAACTTCTTTTTCTCCTAAGATCTCAAAGTTGTTGTAACTTTTTGTTTTATCATTCACACTATGGCGCTTTTGTGTCTTCCTTCCTCCCCCTTTTCCTTTCCCTCCTACTTTAGTGAAACCTGTTTGTTGGGATTCGATTGAAAGGACAGTCTCTAGATAGATGCCTATGCTCATGACATTTGTGACATATGAACAGGATATGTTCATAGTCCACTGCTTGAACCCATTCCTCGTCATAGACTTCTAGAATGACCTCATCTGGAAGGGCTCCTGATAGGTCCATCTCCACACATATGCGGGCATAGGATGTATATTTTCCCCTTCGAGTTGCCTCTGAAATCTTTAATAAATGACCTAATTTATTGCCTATAGCTTTTAAAGACTCTGGCATCCAATGATCTAAAGGTAAGGAGTATAGTCGAATCCATACCGGTACCGAAGTGAAGGTTTCTTGTTCAGGCACAAAGTTCATCATCCATGGCCTCATATAGAGTCCAACAACTACAAAGAAGTATGACCCTCCTTCAAAGATTCTTTCTTTGTCTTCCATGTTCATAAATATTATTATCACCCCAAGAAACTCTCCTAGGTTGTATCTCAGAGATGCTCGAGAACATTACAAACTCGACATGATGTTGGAAATGGATGAATGGAAGGAATGATGCTTGTTCAAGCCAGATAACCACTCCTACTTTGCTTGAGTCGAGACATGCGTGAACACGCCCAGACTATAAGGCTTTAGACCACCAATTACTCACAGTTAAGGATTGGGTGAACATGGAGAATACTAACCACACCAACAGATGCACAAGACCCTGTGATGGCCGAATGCAACCAGTAAAGAGGTTTGCAAATATGTTTCCTAATGCACAGACAGGATGACAGCTCTCTGTCACTAAGTAAATAGAAACCTGAATAACACATTCACTGATACAACAAGACTTTAACACAGAGGTAGGATGATAGCTCCTCTGATGCCAAATATCGAGAGTTCATGAAAAATGCATAATAGGCATAGCCTAGAACAGAATAGGAGTGAAAAGTGAGCAATTGACAACAAAAGAAGCTTGTATTAGCTGAAAATGAAGACGAGACACTGCAAGTATCAAAGCAGTTGCAGTCTCTAGAAGTTGAACCTTACATCAAAACAATAACCGTCAACTTATTACATTCTGTTTTTGGGTATATATAGAGTTTGATTACAAAGATGTTATGTTGTTCTATGCGTGGAGGGGTCATAATGGACCACAAACCACTTTAACTGTCTGATGGAGTCTCTGGTGCTATCTCCCTGCTTCAGTGGACAAATTTGATCTTCTCAGATGCTCTATTGTCCCTCTCGAGCAGGTGGAGTGTCGTATGGAAGAAATTCCATGACTGATAAATGTATTTAACTGCTCGAGGCTTGTCCTTTTTTCTTCTCGGCCATTTTGCTTCTTGAATGCGATGGTTGAGGATCTGCTACAAATAGTACTAGGAACTAGTTATGCTCGTCCTTTGGGTGCACAGAGCAGTTAAGGAATGTGGACTTCAAGACGGGTGGAAAAACTGAATAGAGACACGAAACTGGCCATTGGATCAAATGACTGGACGACAGAGATTTCTCTAAGGGAGGTATCAGGAGGAAACAGAGGCAAAATGATCGTGAGTCGTTGGATCTCCCAGATGGACGGCGGAGATTGGCTTGTAGAAGACATCGGGAGATATGAGAGCGAGGTGATCACATGCCGTTGGATCTTGGGCGGGCAGAACCAACGGTCGCCGGGCGCGGAAGATGCGCGGATTTTATTGGGCGGGGAGAGCGGGCTTAAGCGGTAAGTAGTATTGCTCACACCACTATCGGAGGTCGGGCGGTAATCGTACAAGGGCTAGCGATGCGAGTTATCGGGTGATGCATGGCGGATGTGATGGGACCAAAACTGCTCTGATCGCGAGTTAACGTGCAGCTATGTTTTGGCAGCGGGGGAAGCGGATGTCGTCGAATCACGCGGTAGATGATTGGACGGTGGGAAAGTCAATGGGAAAGTTATTAGTGGCGGGGAACCGTTGGATCAGGGCACGACAATTCGACGGTTACGATCAAAAGGTGGTAGTGGACTACGAGGGCACGGGGTCATACGAATATGGTTTGCAGGGATTTAAACTTTGCATTCAGGGCTTATATAAACAGAGTTTGTTACAAGCTTTGGAGGAAAGAATAGAGAAAGGAGCCAAAGAAGAATGACTGATGTGAGTCCTTTATGAGCATAACCGACACGGCCAGACCTGCATTTGACCCTTGAGATATCAAAGTATGTAGCAGAGCTAACACTGGCTCCTTCTAGGGATGAGATCCTCACTGTGAGGTCTCAAGAACTTGCAGATCAATGCCTTTCCTGTAAAAAACAAATTAGAAAATTCCTAGTGTTCCATTGGACATGGAGTCTACTGAGTTTACACTAAAACTGATAAAACAACATATTTACAATTTTAAGGCCAAAGACCTTAAACCACATAAATTTTCAGAAAACGCCCATTAACTGGGCCATCAAAAACTGCATCTCCTCCCATACTTTGCAGTATGAAGGTATTGTTCCCTTGGATCTGAGAAATAATAAAAGGCCTTGTCCAAAAAGCATCAAACTTCCCATGGTTGCCTCTCTTCTCTTTCAGTGCATCCCATTTAAGGACCATGTCTCCAACTTGAAAATTATCTATTTTTGTCCTTCTGTCAAAAGCCTCCTTGATCTTCTTTTGATGTGCTACAGACTTTTCAACCAGCTATTCTCTGATTTAATGTACCTCTGCTAAATCAATGATCCTTTTTGCCATGTTTTCTTCCTCATTATGTTCTTGTTGCAGGAACTTTGCCACAGGGAGAGTTAACTGAATTGGGAACACTGCCTCTATACCATATACTAGCTTGAATGGAGAATTCCCTGTGGATTTCTTAATGGTCACTCTGTCAACCCATAGTGCATATTTGAGCTTAGAATCCCAATTCTTTTTGTTGTCCTCCAACAACTTTTTGATTATCCTTAACAGGCTTTTGTTAGAGGATTCTACTAGACCATTGCCTTGAGGGTAATATGGGGTGGAATGAACTAGTTTAATGCCCATTGAAACACACATTTCCACCAATTCTTTTGCCCTGAAGGCTGCTGCATTATCTATAACTAGTTTATGTGGACAACCAAATTTGGTGAAGATATTTTCTGTCAAAAACTTCATGACCACATTATGGTCATCCTTTCTGGTGGGGATTGCTTCAATCCACTTAGTCAAATAGTCAGTGGCTACTAGGATCCATCTGTGTTGGCCACTGGAATGTGGATTGATCTCTCCAATGAAATCCAAGCCCCACTACTGAAAAGGGCCACTGACATGTATATGCTTTAAGGGCGGGGATTTCAATTTCTGTTTCCCTTCAAATCTTTGGCACCTGCCACAAGATTTAACAAATGAAAAGACATTAGAAAATAAGGTGGGCCAATAGTTCCCAACTCTGAGGATCTTCTGGGCTGTGGTTTTCCAGTAGTGGTGTCCTCCACACATGCTGGAATGAAATTGCTGCATAACCTCTATTGATTGTTCTTTGTCCAGACACCTCAAAAGCATTCCAGATGGGTCCCTCCAGTATAGCAGATTTTCATTAATACAATATTTAGCTGCTCTAAGCTTAATGGTTTTGACTTGTGCTTAAGCCTGGAGGGACTTCTAGCTTCAACAAGAATTGAGCTATAGAAGAGTACCAATCACAGGAAGCTAGATTTTCGGCCAATGTCTGATTTTTTCTTAGTTCAGTGGTGGCTTCCTCTTCTGTCTGATTATTTTCTAAATCTGTGCTTATGAGGTTTATGTCCAATGTTCTGCAATTTTCTTCAGCTAATAGTCTGGCAAGACCCTGACCTTTGACGATCTTGGTGGGCTTCAGTTCTATATTAAACTCAATTAGTTTTGCAATCCATTTAGCCCTTATTCCATCAGCATCGGGCTATGTTAAGATATATTTTATTGAAACAGAGGGCACATATGTAATTATGTTAGAATGCAAAATATAAACTCTGAAAGCTTTCAAAGACTTGATAAGAGCATATGCCTGATTTTCGATGATATCATACCTCAGCTCAACATCCCTTAATGTTTTGCTGAAGAATGCCACTGGATGTTCTGAACCTTCTTCATCTGCTTGCAATAAAACTGCTGCAAGGGTGTCTTCAGAGGCAAATGAAAATATATGGAACTCCTCACTGTAATCTGGACTGCTTAGAGTGGGAGCTTCCATAATGGCTTTCTTAATGGACTCAAAGGATCTCCTTGTTGAAACAGTCCATTTTATCTTTGACCCCTTTCTCAACATGGAGGTAATATGCTTCACTAGTTTTGCAAAATTTGGGATAAACCTCCTTACAAAGTTTATTTTGCCCAGAAAGGACTGGATATCCTTCTTTGATCTCGGGACAAACAAAGTTTGTATTGCCTCTACTCTTTCTGGGTCAATCTGGACACCTGTAGCAGAAACAATATGTCCTAACAGCTTGCCTTCTTCTAAAGCAAACTGTGACATTTTAGGATTGATTGAAATCCCAAACCTTCTACACTTCAGGAACACTTTCTTCAAATGTTGTAAATGATCTTGATGGCTGCTGGAGTACACTGTTATATCATCAAGATAGATAAGGAAAAATTATCCTTCTCTCCCACAAATGCTATATCCATAGCTCTCTGAAAGGTGGCTCCAACATTCATCAACCCAAAAGGCATCTTGGAATACATTAAAGTGCCCCAAGGAGTGGTGAATGCAGTCTTCTCTTGGTCATCTAGATGTATTGCAACTTAAATATACCCTGAAAATCCATCCAAAAAAGACATCACTTTGGCTCCTGAGACCTTCTGTAGCAAATGCTCCATCCTGGGTAGAGGATAATTGTCTTTCTTAGCATTTGTTTAAGTTTCTGAAATCAACACAAAGTCTAGTTTCTCCACTTTTCTTCCTTACCACTACCACATTGGCTACCCATTTTGAATATCTGAGAGGGACTATGATTTTGGCAGCCAACAACTTCTTGATTTCTTTTTAAATTAGAGGAAGGAGCAAGGGGTTTATAGGCCTCAGCTTTTGCTTGAAATGGATGGTGTCTTTCTCTAGAGGAATTTTATGCTGGATGATATTTTTGTCATATGTTTTCAGGTCACTATATTCCCAGGCAAAGACATCAGCAAATTACTTCATTAAATTGCAGTATTCAGCACATTGGTCAACAAACAGATGAGTGGATAGATTGATATATCTTGGCTAACCTGGACTCCCTATATTATGCTTACAGACTGCAGTTTGGTCTTCTTTTTGGGCAGCCTTATAAGGCACATCATTCTGGTCAAACATCTTTTCTAAAGGAACTAGACCCTTAGGTATATAATTACTGGGCAGTTGGACAATGTTATCTTTACCACTTTTATTTCTAAGTTGGGATTGGGGATTTTCTTCCAAAGCTTCATTCTCTTGGTCAATTTTCATTTCGGAAAATTCATCAATGACTTGCAGGAATCTATTTACTTCATCATCATCTTCAAAAACTTTCCAATGCTGGACATTATCAGGCAAGGATGGTTTGTATTTCATTTGGACTTCATAAACAAGTCTAGGAGGCATGGGAGGGATGAACATGCTAGCAGACACAGCAAGGGAATCAACAAATTTATTTTTGGCTTTAGGGATGTATGAGATACAAAAACTATCAAAAGAATCTTTTAGTCTCCATACCTCATCTCTGTATGCTTTCAGCCTTGGGTGCTTTGCTTGAAATGTTCTATTTACTTGCTGAATGATGAGGTCAGCATCTCCAAACACCCTTATGCTTCTGATTCCTCTATCTTTTGTTGCATTAAGGCCCAATATCAGAGCCTTATATTCTACTATATTGTTGGTGACTTGGAAGGCCAGCATAAAAGATAGTTGTGTGATTTCTTGTTTTGGGGATATCAGCACCACCCCTGCTCCTGCAGTCTCCCTGGAACATGATCCATCAAAGAACATCTCCCAAACCTGACTTCCTTGCTCTTGTTCAGCCTGAACTATTTGTTTCTTGAGCTACATTGAGGCCTTCTGAGATTCTTCTATTTGGAGCATGCACTCTCCAAAATCAGTGTCCACCGCATAAATAGGATGATTGGAAGGATTCTTCTCATCACTGATGATGTATGCCAGTTATTCTTCTCTGTACAATCTCCTGCTTTCTCCTCCAAAGACTGGGACAGTGGCATAAGATAGGTCATTCTGCAGTGTCCCACCTATTCTCTTAATCCACCCCCTGGACAACAGCATACCAAACTTAGGAGGGACATCTGCTACCATGATGTCCATCACCATGTTCTTCATAGGCAGCTAGGTTAGGGTAATATCTAAATCTTTGATCAATCCCAGACATTTCACCTTTCTTGAATCAAAGGAGAATAGATCATGATATGGTCTGGCGATATTAAGGCCTAACTCTTCCATGACAGGTTTTGGCATCAGATTGTGGCTAGCCCTAGTGTCTAGTAGGCAATTGTGGAGGGTTTTGTCATGACTGGTCTAGGAGACATAAAGAGATGGAGAATTATCATCGGTAGGTTCAGTCATGGGGCTCAACACAACTGCAGGCTTATCATCTTGCAAATTGATAGAGTCAGTGGAGGTTTCTGTGGCTTTCAACTCAAGAGCTTCAAGGGTAGGCTTTCTAAACACTTCACTCTTTACAAGTTCTAACAGAGGTACATATATTTTCAACTTATGGACTTTTGATTCAAAGTTGAAAGGGGAAGGGGATTTGTCAGGGCCTCTTACCTCTTGATCTGGTGCTTTGAGGATGACTGGATTAGCTGCTAGTCTTTTTTGTCTGGTATTCTGTGACTCAGTTTGGACAGCAGCCCTTTAGGCAGGATTCTCCTTGGCATTGTTTTCTTTTGACTTCAGGTTATATCTTTGATGTTCACCAATCTGCAGAACAGCCTCTCTGTCTCACTCTCGACTGGTTTGGTCCTACAACAGTGATTGTTCATAGCAAATGTCAAAAAGGCAGCACTGCCTTTATCTTCCATGCAATGAATTTCATCCTCTTCTTCAAATTGTTCCTCCTCCATGACTACATTTTGAAAAGGAGCTTTAACTTTCTATTCCTCATTTGGTTCTTTTCCTCTCTGAATGATTTGTAACTATTCATTTGCTCTTCTGAATGGGTTTGAGTTTCTTGGAGCAAATGTGTTCTGAAATCTTGTCTTTCCAGAGTTCTGTTCAACCTTTAGCTTATATATCTCAACAACCAATGACTCTATCATTATGTTTATTTTGTCTAGTTTAGGTTTTGAAGATGAAACAGAGGAAGAAGAAGCCTCACCTCTCCGCCTCCTTCTATCAACATGACTTTTAAGCTTTTCTGCAGCCATAATATTAGATTCTACTTCTAGAGCTGCATCTTGCATATCAGCTAGAGTGGCACATCTTCTTTCCCTTAACAACAAGCATAAATCAGAGTCAAAAGCATTGGCATAAGAAAGTTTGGCAGAGGTGGGGGTTGGCTTTACTTCAGCTGGTATCTTACTATACATAGGATTGAATCTTTTATTAAAATCAGGCAAAGGTTCCCCATTCTCTCTCTTCAGGTTACCAAACTCAGTATGGTAATATAGCAAGTCTTTTCTATCTCCCCAATGCTTCAAAATGCATCGTTTAAGGCTTCAATATCAGCAATAGATCTAGGGGTCAATTCTCTGAACCATTTTCTAACCTCTCCATCAAGGCTCTGGAAAAAAACTCTCATCGACACATCATCTTCACTAATATCTAGGTTATCAGCATAACTATAAAAAGATTCAAGGTGTTCTTCAGCTGTTACCCCCTCTGTACCAGTGAACTTTGGCATATACTTCTGGTATTCTCCTGCAGGCATGGCATTCAAAGGAACAAGTAGGACTAAGGGTCCATACCTAGCAGCTATGATTCTTTCCATCTTTGTAGGTGCTTGTTAGCCTGCCATGACTAGGGTAGGTGGAAGGGTACTAGCAGATTGAATATTGGGTAACAATGAAATGGATGACAGAGACAAGGGAATATGATGGACTGTATGGGAGACTTTCTTTGGATTGAGATCCAAAGGGGAACTGAATGAACAAGGAGCTTTATGAATCTCTGAAGGTGATTCTTCACTAGCAGTACTAGGCTCTAATTCTTCAAACTGTGTATTCTCAACTATAACCCTTTCTTGCATAGATACATAAGATTTCTTAGGCTTACCTGATCCTGATGCTCCTTTCTGTGATTTTTTATTCTGCTTAACAATCTTCTCAGGGTCAGGCACTGGATCAGCTGGTGATTTCTGAGGATTTCTCCAGGTATGCCTCACAAACTGAGCCAGAACTGAAACGTGGAGTCGCCACCAGGTTGGTTCTCTAGTGGAGTCGCCAGATAGATGATTACAACTAGAAATGTGTCCGGACTTTGTCTATCATCAAAATCTAGAACTGTGTTGTTCTCCCAGGGAAGCTGAGCTTCAATCTCCTCTCCACGGCAACGGCGCCAATTTATGTTATCACCCCAAGAAACTCTCCTAGGTTGTATCTCAGAGATGCTCGGGAACATTACAAACTCAACATGGTGTTGGAAATGGATGAATGGAAGGAATGATGCTTGTTCAAGCCAGATAACCACTCCTACTTTGCTTGACTCTAGACATGCGTGAACACCCCCAGACTACAAGGCTTTATACCACCAATTACTCACAGTTAAGGATTGGGTGAACATGGAGAATACTAACCACACTAGCAGATGCACAGGACCCTGTGATGGCTGGCTGCAACCAGTAAAGAGGTCTGCAAATCTGTTTCCTAATGCACAGGCATGATCACAACTCTCTGTCACTAAGTAAACAGAAACCTGAATAACACATTCACTGATACAACAAGACTTTAACATAGAGGTAGGATGACAACTCCTCTAATGCTAAATATCAAGAGTTCATGAAAATGCATAACAGGCACAACCTAGAACAAAATAGGAGTGAAAAGTGAGAAATTGACATCAAAAGAAGCTTGTATTAGCTGAAAATGAAGACGAGACGCTGCAAGTATCAAAGCAGTTGGAGTCTCCAGAAGTTGAACCTTACATCAAAACAACAAACATCAACCCTTATTACATTCTGTTTTTGGGTATATATAGAGTTTGATTACGAAGATGTTCTATTGTTCTATGCGTGGAGGGGTCATAATGGACCACCAACCGCTTTAACTTTCTGATGGAGTCTCTGGTGCTATCTGCTTGCTTCAGTGGACAAATTTGATCTTCTTGGATGCTCTGTTGTCCCTCTCGAGCAGGTGGAGTGTCGTATGGAAGAAATTCCATGACTGATAGATGCATTTAACTACTCGAGGCTTGTCCTTTTTTCTTCTTGACCATTCTGCTTCTTGAATGCGGTGGTTGAGAATCTGCTACAAACAGTACTGGGAACTGGTTATGCTCGTCCTTTGGGTGCACAGAGCAGTTAAGGAGTGTGGACTTCACGATGGGTGCACGAACTGAATAGAGACACGAAACTAGCCATTGGATCAAACGATCGGACGATGGAGATTTCTCTGAGGGAGGTATCGAGAGGAAATGGAGGCAAAATGATCGTGAGCCGTTGGATCTCGCAGATGGACGACAGAGATTGGTTTGCAGAAGACATCGGGAGATATGAGAGTGGGGTGATCACAGGTCGTTGGATCTTGGGCGGGCAGATCCAACGGTTGCTGGGTGCAGAAGATGTGCGGAGTTTATCGGGCAGGGAGAGTGGGCTTAAGCGGTAAGCAGTATTACTCGCACCACTATTGGAGGTCAGGCGGTAATCGTACAAGGACTAGCGATGCGAGTTATCGGGTGACACGTGGCGGATGTGATGGGACCAAAACTGCTCTGATCACAAGTTAACGTGCGACTATGTTTTGGCAGCGAGGGAAGCAGATGCTGTCGGATCGTGCAGTAGATGATCCGATGGGGGAAAACCAACGGGTAAGTTATTAGCAGAAGGGAACCATTGGATTAGGGCATGGCAATTTGACAACTGCGATCAAAAGGTGATAATGGACTACAAGAGCGTGAGGTCATACGAATATGGTTTGCAGGGATTTAAACTTTACGCTTAGGGCTTGTATAAACAGAGTTTATTACAAGCTTTGGAAGAAAGAATAGAGATAGGAGCCGAAGAAGAATGACTGATGTGAGTCCTTTATGAGCATAACCGACGCAACGAGACCTACATTTGACCCTTGAGATATCAAAGTATGTAGCAGAGCTAACAAACACCACAGTGAAAAAACCTTTGGATCCAAGATGAATATTTAACTCTCCCTTTGGTTTCCAGTTGTATTTTATTCAGGTGTACAATGATTTCTTCGATGGCCAGATTCCCAAAAATTTACATATGATGGCATAGTTAGCCATGTGATCTCTGTGCGCTTGCAGAGCTGGATCATTCAGAATAACCTAAGGTTTGGTTGTGGTGTTGGGTTTATAGGGCCACATCTTAGCTATTTTCTCTGACCCTTGACCTGTGTCTTCCGCTTTTTCTTCCCGAGAGTCTTCTTTGTGGGCCCCTTGATTTGCATTGGTTTTGCTACCTTCTGCCTTTTGAGTTTCTGTTTCTTTTGTCTTGACCTCCTAGGGCTTTGGACATTTGTTATTTTTCCCTCCTCTTCCTCTATTTGCTACCATATAACTGTAGGAGGGAGTGGATCTCCCTCCTCCCTGAGTCTCCATGGATGCTTGTTACTCTCTGCCACTAGTTTCATTAAACCCTAGAACCAGAGCTTCCTACTAGACAGTGTGGAGTCAACTACAATAATATCGTATCATATTCTCCCACTTGGCTATATATGGCATTATTTTATATGATATACATAATCGTAATATTTTACTGAATATGGGCATTTAAATATTTTATTTATGATTCACATTGTCAATATTAAATAATAATAAAAATATACATGATTTGAAATTGAAATTGAAATATATTACTTAAGATCGACATTCAAATATTTTATTTAAGTCTCTTATTAAAATATTTTAAAAAGAAAATAAAAATAAGAAAGTGAATATATAATGTTTTGTTTACTCAAATGTCTTATTCTTCATATAAACTTGATATAAAATTATTTCACTTGATATAGATATTGAAATATATTTTTAGTCATTGAAAATTATAATAAAATATATATATATATATATATATATATATATATAGAAATGGTAGTCTAACTTATAAACGAAATAGAGTTTTTCACCAAATCAATTTCAAGAAAGAATGTTATTTTTTGTCGTTTAAAATGCATTTTTGAATGCATAAATGGATTTAACACCTTGAAAAATCTTTGCGGGACTTGAAATAGATTCATTATTTAGTATAAAGTATTTTTTAATGAAATTAATTTCCATCTTTAGCTCCTGATTTATCAATGGTGATATATATATATATGAGATTATTTCATTATTATACTATCTAATATTTTAAGTATATGGTTATGAAATATTTTGTAAATCTTCACATCTCATTCTAAAAAAGGAAGATAACATCTTCTTTATTAGATATTATTATATATTATAATATGTCAATCATTTTTTGGCTCTATATATCATGATATATGAAATATATATCACTCTATATCAATTCCCATATAAATTAATCGGCTAGCAAAAGCCAATATAAATCCACGATAAGTATAAAAAAAAACTTCATGATACATGATACCATGAAGATTCACAATCTGCAAGTAAACTTTGTTACAATACCATGGTTTAGTGATACCACATGCCAAAAAACCCATAACTCATTTCATATAACACTTGTTCATATGACATTTTTTTAATTAATATATTTAATTAAAATGAAAAAAGGATATAACTACTATGTAGACCATCTCTACCTTTTATTTATGAATACTATTATTCCATGTAGGTTAAATCTCTACCATCCACATAATAATTATTGATATTCAATTAAAATTTTGGAAACCCTTCCAAAATAGACACATATATAGGTGTAATGAAGTTTATACAAGATTACTTTATTTAAAATAGTTATTTAAATATTTTATTTATGGTAAACATTAAAATATTTTTAAAAGGTTAAAAAATGTAAAATAAAAGTAAGAAAGTGAATATATAATATTTTGTTTACTCAAATGTCGTACTCTATAATAAACTTGATATAAATTTCACTTGATATGGAGTTGAATAAAACAAATATATAATAATATATATAGAGATATATATATTCTAACTTATAAACGAAATAGGATTTTTCGCTAGAATCTGACAAATCAATTTCAAGAAAGAATGTGATTTTTTGTTGTTTAAAATGCATAAATAGATCCTTAAACTCAAGTTTTTAAAAATCTGTGGAGGATTTTGGTTAAAACTAATGAAAAAAATGTCGTGAAAAAAATTCATTTTGTTTATAAGTTAGACTATATATATAACACCTCATTTCAACTCTATGTTACATACGAAAAGGATTACATCTCTTTCATAATGAGCTATAGTATCAATAATGCTTTTAATTAAATCTACTTAATATGTATATTTATTTTTGTCTTTTACTTGACATAGCGTTTTTTTATTTATGGAATATTTTATTTTTATTTTAAAAGGGACATGTGTCAGCTATAGATTGAGCATGGAATGAATTACACATCTCCCTTATATTTGGTTACAAAATATGTTTCTCGGCCTAATAAAGTAATTATTAATAAAAGCAGCCCACAGGGCTTTGGATTGACGGTGAATGGGTGTGCTGTTAAGGCACTCCTTGCGATAGGTCACCGGTTCAAATCCCCAGGCACTCCTTGCAATAGGTCACCGGTTCAAATCCCCCGTCGGTACTTAGGTTAGTCTTAACTAGAAAAAAAAAATTATTAATAAAAACAATTTTTTCACACCACATCATTTTAAATAATTTTAAATTGGTATAATTTTAGATTGATAATTGAAAAAAAAGTGATTATATTAATAATATTATATTAAACATTAGGTAAAATTATTGGCATTGTTATATAGGTCACCAAGATGTGAGATCAATCTAATATTACTTATTTTGCACTTGCTCCAAGTGATCATTTCTTAGTATCCATGGAGAAGATCTAGCCTAACAAAGTCTCATGTTTCTTTGTACAAATTTCAAAGGAACCCACTTAATCCAAGGGATTGTATTATCCATTTCCATGGGCATTGTTGCAATGATGGAAATTCATGTGCTTGATCACATGCCCGCCCGTGCTCATTGAAAAATTACACTGACACTACAACTAAGTAAATTTTCATGTCCAATTCATGCTCCTTAAAGACCTGATATTGAAAGACAATTTTATACTACAAAACAAACTCTTCTTCAAATTATTCTTGGTCAACTCACTTAAGAAGTCTTTAGTGAAATCAAAATTTTCCTCACTTAATGATTTAAAAAAAATAATTTTAATGGTCCATTAATCAATTTTAGCTAAATTATAGAGTTGATCTCTCCTACTTCTTTCATGTTAAATGGTTTAAAGACATTTTTTAATGAACTATTAATTATTTTTAACTAATGGATTTGAAATCTCAATCGATCGTTCTCGGTTCATCTAATCATGTCACATTTTTATGAAAGTGGTAAAATTTAGCATCATAAGGTTTCTTCTCCTTATCCTACAATAATTAATTAACATAATCCAATTCTTTCAAATTTATGGTTATAATCCAATTAGTTATAAGTTATCTAATAGTTTCCATCAAATCTTCCACCATATATTTACAAATAATTTATATCAAGCTAATATATAATCAAGCCAAGTTATTCAATTATGACTCAAAAATATTTTCAACAGTAAACTCATCAACTACCATTTTCCAAGTTGCACATAATATGTCATGGACTATCATTTTCCACGCACATAATTTATTCTCTCAAATGAGGAAAAATAAAAAATGATGAAGGCATTGACCTAAATCCTTTGTTGTTGCATTGAACTGAAACCAATTCCTTCTCCTCACACTCTCCATAAAAACCAACAAATAATACCATAATCCAAAATACGAAGGAGATGTGCCACATACCACTCCACATTTGCAGTTACCAGTTTGATCTAGGTGGATATTGGTGGCCACATGTCAATTCCACTTGGACCCCCACCATTGTTTCTTTCAGTTTTCCAATGTCCTTAATTGTAGCACAATTTATTATTTTTAGTAGTTTTTTCGGGTCCTGAACTTCCAGAGCCATTTTGAGGCCCTAAACGACGTTTTTTGGAAAAACTAGGAGCAACATGGGCTCATTGCCCAGTGTTTTTTTCACAAAGTTGTATTTATCGGATAGACCTTTCTACCGAGGTATTGTGCACATCAAACAGAGATCATATACCAAAGTTACGACTCCGGGAAGTTGATGTACTAGCTTACCCAAAACGGGGCGCAAAGTTTGGCGCTTCATCTTCTAAGGTTAGGTTTTTGGATGTTTAGGGTTTTCCATTGTTTCTCAACAATTAATAGGCCTTCGAGCCTCATTGTAACACAGTTTAGAGGCATGTAGGTGCCATATCTTTTCTCAGAAATAACCTACCATCGCCCTAGCTAGTTTATTTCCATTTCTGTTTGTAAGCATATTTCACTATTTTACAGTAATGAAATGAAGTATTATTTCTGCTGCATCTCTTTATGTATTGTTATATCTGTAATTTGTTGTGTTCTTGTTTAAATCTGGATCAGTGGTTTCAGAGCGGCCTTCTCTTTCTTTATCTTTCTTTGCATGTCCCCAACGAGGTCGATATATAAGGAGTTAGGGCTTGAACTGGTCGAACCTTTGCAAGACCAACCTTGCAAATCCTGACAACCTCCCATGGTGAATGAAAAGAAAGACGAGGGGGTAGGAGATCCTATCAAAATCTTACTCGAAGAGGTCCTCGAGTGACAAAGGAACGCGATGATGGGCAACTTTGCCCAAATCCTTCAGTGGCTACCTAGGGGCGACACATCTACTTCCAACAGCTACTCTGGAAGTGCCATACCCTTTAAGGTACCAGCTAACTTTTACATTAACATATTTGAGGGTCAGATGGATGTAGACGCGTTAGATAAAAGGTTAAATCTGCTAGAAGGGTATTTTTTTGTTCCTGATTTTTCTGGCCGGGAAAAGATTACTTTCACTCTTCTCGAAGCCACCCCCCATGTCAAGGACTAATGGGAAACCTACTGCGAGCAGAAGGATGAAAGTACGACCTCACTATTTTGAGCCGCACCCACTTGGAATTCATTTCGGACTGCCATCAAGGAGAAATACTACCCTGTTGGAAGCTATGAGGATCAACACATAAAGTAGACCACGCTGTAGCAGGGAAGTGATCAAGACATGCCAAAGTTTACCAATATTTTCCATACCCTTCGCACAAAGTGGGTATCAAGGATTCGGAGCAAAATTTGGTACTCAAATACTGCGGTTTCCTGCACATGTACATCCAAGAAGAAATATAATTCCTGAACATCTCCTCGATCGCCACGACATACCAATATTATGTTAAGATCGAGCAAAAGTTTAAACAGAAGAAGCGAGACTTTGGATCTGCAAATCCGAAGCAAGGGAAAGGTGCCCCCAAACTGTAGAACAAAGGAAAAAAGCCAAGGCGGGGCAACCCAAGACAACCTGCCAAAGCTGTAAGCAAAGAACAGTGCCGCGAAGCCGAAAAAGGACACAAGAAAGAGGTGTGATTTCCATAAGAGCTCCACTCACAACACAAGTGAGTGTCAGGCCAAGTAGTCACTGGTGGTCAAGCTAAAGGTTTCAGAATCGGATGCATGTTCCGACTCTAAGTAAAAACCCAACAAGGGGAATGATAAAGGGAAGCAGATTATCGATGTGAAGCCCAACGCCACCGTTGCAACCACGAAGATCCAGAAGAAGGAACCTGAAGATCTAGAGGAGGAGGAGTGTCTCTTCCACTCCTAGACATGGGTAAACGACTCCTCGCTATAGTTCATTTTTGACAATGGGAGCCAAAAGAACCTATTTTTGGCAGAGGTCATGAGGCGGCTGGGCTTACCGACCACATCACATCCACAGTGGTACAACATCGGGTGGCTTCACCAAGGACGAGATTTTCGCGTGAGCTAGCAATGTTGCCTTCCATACAAGATCAAGCCCTTCACGAATGAGGTATTGTGTGACGTTTCTCCCCTTCATGTTGTACTGTATTATTAGGCCGACCATACTTGTGGAAGCAACATCTTGTGTATGAATCAAGGCCTCGTGCTATTATTATTACTTTGGGAAATACGTTGTACAGGATACCAGAGGTAGCACCGTTTACCACCATCTCTTTGGTAACTGCAAAACAATGCAGTAAGCTCCTTTCCAAACTGGGAAATTTGTTTTCTTGATGATACGCCCTCAAGGAAAGAAGAAGACAGTGGCCACAACCTCTAAACAGGGCCCCTCTGCACGACAACTATAGATGGACAAGGTCGTGGAGGAGTATGGGGACATCTTCACCTCCCCCATAAGGGTTCCTCTGCATCGTCAGGTCAAACATTCCATTGATCTGACCCCAGGTGCATTGTTACCCAATGGACCAATATATCGGCGCTTCGTTCTGGACAACAAGGAAATCAAGAGGAAGATTCAGGAGTTTCTATAGAAAGGTCACATCCATCCGAGTTCATCGCCCTGTGGGAGCCCGATCATGTTGGCACAGAAGAAGGATGGGACTTGGAGACTATGTATTGACTATCGGGAGTTAAACAAGATCACTGTTCATAACAGGTACCTGATCCCATGGATTAATGACCTCCTGGACCAACTGAAGGGGGGAAAATATTTCAATAAGATCAATTTGAAGCCAGGATATCACCAGGTACTAATCGAACCCTCTGATGTGTGGAAGATTTCCCTCAAAGCCAAGGAGGGCCTTTTCGAATGGTTGGTTATGCCTTTTAGGTTGACGAATACTCCTGCAACCTTCATGAGGCTAATGGATGACATCTTGCAGCCATTCACCAACTCATTTGTAGTGGTATACTTGGATGACATCCTTATCTTCAGCCAGAGTTGGGAAGAGCACCTCCACCACATCGGACAGGTTCTCCAAACACTGCGACAAGACAAGTTATGTACCAATTTGGAGAAATGCACTTTTGGCATGACCCAGGTTCAGTATCTAGGATACATTATTGATGAACAGGGGTTGCATGTGGATCTAGCCAAGATCCAAGTCATTTGGGATTGTCCATATAACAGAGCTCCGTAGCTTTCTGGGTCTTACCAACCTCTACCATAGGTTCGTGTTGGGATTTTCTCATATCACTTGGCCCTTGAGCCAAGTCACCAAGGGAGGAGAAAAAGAAAAAGTATTTTCTGAATCTCAACAGAAGGAATTCATAGAGTTGAAACATCGCCTCTACTCCGCACTAGTGCTCACATTACTAGACTTGCAACAACCATTTGAGGTTGAGACAGGTTCCTCCAACTATGCTATTGGGGCAGTCCTTACTCAACACGGGCATCCAGTGGCATATAACAGTGAGACAGTTTCAGACATAGTTTGGAATTATCCCACTTATGACAAAGATATGTATTCCATTGTGAAGGCCTGCCGACAATGGAAGCATTTTTGGGGAAGGAAACAGTCATCCACACAGACCATCGGCCCCTGTAGTTCATATAGACCCAAGGGAAATTGCAGAATAATTGCCATCAGAAGTGTTCAACATACCTGCAATAGTTCCATTTGAATATCAAGTATAATAAGGGCAGCACCAATAATGTTGCAGATTGCCTCAGTCGACCACTGATCATGGCATTAACCACCGTGCTCAACTCTTGTGGGCATGAAACTTATGATTGGCCACTTCTCTACAAAAGCGACCCAGAATTTGGCCACACATACCAAACACTCTTGGAGGGTCGGCACGTTCCAGATTTTCACCTCCAAGATGCCCCATTATGCCACTTGGGTCACCTTTGTGTTCCTTCAAGCGAGCGTGCCAAGATGATTTGGCAAGCACACTATAGTCGGATTGTTGGGAATTTCGAGGTTGAGAAAACTGTGCAAGCACTGCAAAAGTATTTCTATTGGCCAAATCTTCGATAGGATGTTGGGAAGTACTTCAGATCATGCACTTCCTGTGCCATTACCAAATCTACCATCAAGAAGGAAGGCCTCTATACCCCGCTGCCTACCCCTAGTCGACCTTGGGAATCCATCTCCATTGATTACATGTCGGGCCTTCCTTCTACTGAGTATGGAAACGACTATGTTTTTGTGGTCATCAACAGGTTCTTGAAGATGGCCATTATGACGGCCTGTAATACGAATATCACAGCAAAAGCCACTGTTAAACTCTTCTTTGAACAAGTGTGGGTACACTTTGGGATCCCACAGTCTATCATCTCATATCAGGACAATGGGTCCCTCAATAAATTTTGGTCCAGTCTCTGGTCGATGCTGGACACAAAACTCACTAAGTTCACAGCCTTCCATCCCCAAACTGATAGCCAGACAGAGGTTGTCAACAAGATGATCTTACACATTTTGCACATGTACAACTCAAAGCATCCATGCACATGGGATGAGATTCTCCCTTATGTTCAGCATAGCTATAACTGAGCTCTCCATAACTCGACTGGCCACAACCCTTTTTAGGCGGGCTTGGGATTCTAGCCACTATGTCCCATTGATGTGGCCATGTCAATTGCAGCTACTCAGGCAAATTCGGCTCATGTCCAGTCCAAAACAGATAAGGCAAACAACTTCATTGAGCACATCCAAAATATTTTCCAGTAGGTCCATGACATTATGGAGAAATCAAATGCCAAGTACAAGCAGCATCATGATCAACATCAAGTGCCACACAGGTTTCAGGTGGGTGACAAAGTCTGGTTGCATTTGCAAAAGGAACGCCTTACCAGAGCCTATCGAAAACTCAGACCACTCTGATATGGTCCTTACACCATTACCAAGGTTGTGGGAGACAATG
>APFE031269484.1:0-18431 GCA_000404065.3 Pinus taeda | reverse complement strand
TAGATATTTTTTACATTACTTGCAAGAGAAGTTAGGTTAATTGCAGTTATTTCCTCAGATCTTCTATCAGATCTATTTTTGTAGATATTTTGCCTATAAATATAGCCCTGAACAATGTAATAAGGGTTGGTGGGTTGATGATTTCTTCTTTCTGAACTGCGTTGTAACATATTAGACTGTGCTAATACAAATGGCGGTTGAAGTTCACTGTGTTTGAATGATCTAAAGGTGGATTGGATGTTCTGGGACTTGCTACAGAATTCCTGTGTCATGCTATGGAACAATAAGTTATACTAAACTGTGTTTTATGTTTTCTATTTTGTAAATCTCATTTATGTTTCATAATCTTGGTAACAGAGAAGAATAATAGCATAGGATTTGTTTGAATGCACCTTATGCTCAATCTATGTTATTAATTATGTTTTCTTCAGGACTAGTCATAAATATGAATTCTTAACTGCTCATGTTTGCACTAGTTCTCTCATTTTGAATACTGTTTAGGAATCCTTAATTGCTCCTACACAATATTCATACATTTTCCCTCTACCAGTATAATGAAAGATTTTTGATTGCCTTTCATTCCCTGACTTCATTCCATCATTTCCATATTTGAAAATTGTTTCTAGCCTACATATCCTGCTCTGTAGCACTACCTTTTCACCAAGAAGCTCTTTCAATAATTACACTCTCAGTGACTCCATTGCCCAGTGGAAAAAACAGTTATATACTTGCATGCCAAGTCTGCTTGAATAGATCAACCATCCCACCAAACTAAATCAAAACCCATGTACATCATATCTAGCCTAAAATCATCCCTTAAACAAAGCTAAATCCTAAAGAGAGATCCCTCTCTGACTGCTCGTAGGCTAGGACCTGCAGTCCAAAGCTTGGCTTGTGGTTTCCTCGACCGTATTCCCTTAGGAGTCAAAGGGAACAACCTGAGAGTTAACACAAACATGATGTTCTCATCAGATTCATACAATCACAAGCATAGTATCGTGGCCCTCTCCAAAAGTAACAAATTAGTTGTCTGCGATCCCTTGTTGGTCCCATTCCACCTCGGCCTCATTTGCGCCCCTGAGATCCAGCATGCACCATTCCTACATTTGGGTTGAGAGTTCGCATCTCGGTTTGTACTCTGTAGGCAAAAGTCCAATCCATCATTAGTTCGTAGCTTCTACAAGTGTGTTTATCATGGCCTACTGACCTGCAAAAATTACAAAACAATTGTTGGGACGTCTACATATACTTCTACAATAGATGACAATTATCCGTAGTGTGTTTTCCTCCTATCTAACATATCGTGCACCATAATGCAGGTGCCATGCTCAGTCCTACTTGTGCCTCAAGTCTTAGAGGCATCAACCCTCCTCCCATCAAGTAATTCATGAAAACTAGATAGTGGTTCTTGTCATGCCCCTGGCCTTTGAATTTTATGCACCATACCTCCTCGCACACTTCTGGTTGAGGTGTCCTGTCCTGTTTCAAACTATGCATTTATAGACACAAATTTTTCCGTTGCGCATGGATTTTTTGGACTCCTAGACCAGGATCTTATATAGGGGTCTCATGCAATCTCATTACCATCTCCAAAGCTTCATCCTCGGTGGAAAGTTTTTTTTGTGACAGCGTCATCCCTAAATGTGGTGTTAATGATGCTACAAACCATGTGCGATGCTACCCTTCCGTCAAAGTCATGTTGGCTTCGCAAATCATACTCTTGAATATTTGGCCTAGATCCCAGGGGGTATTTCCTGGGAGCGTCGAGATCTCCTTAAACCCAATAATTGATTGTGTCTCCAAATTTGGCCTGATAAATTCCTTGTTTAGCGCGGCCTGGATTTCTGCAGTTCCTACATTTGGATGGTCATTAGAATTCTTAATGTACCATGTTAATGTACGATCCTCAAATGTGCTTACCAGTGTAGCCTTCTTTATATTTTCATCCATGACTCCTTGTGCTTCCCATAACGCCCTTACTATGAACCAAAATTGGTTCGGATCTTCATTCCCTACTCCTCTAAATACCAGCAGTTTGATCACGCTCACCATACTGAACTAGGGTGGTGGTTGAGCTGGGGTGGGTGGAGATAGAGGTGAAGATGGTGAGATGGGTGGTAGTGTAGGTGGAGGTGGTAAGCATAGAATTCATTGCCTTATCAGACTGACCGTGCTTCTCAGAGAATTTCGTGAGCTCTTCCTCACTTTTCTGTGAGGGTGAAATTAAGGGACTAGTTTCTAATTCTTCACTACTTCCATTTTTGTAGATCTTCCCACTTCACATAGTCCCAAACATTAATTTCTTCGCATAGTCCACTTTTCACACAATAGAATCTTAATCCAAGTGTTCAATGATTTAATATACTTATCTCGCAGTCCTTTGAGGAAGCGTCATTCCGCCTCATTGTACTTGACGATCATATCTACCGCGAATTCAGTGATAAATCCTCCCATAATTCAATCAAGCCAATGGTTCACAGCTCGCGTGATCTTATCCTCTGATGCTTCTAATTTGGCACTAATTCTGGAGTCCACACGATTGGTTTATCAAGCTTTCACCTTCCCTGACTGTCTGCTAAGTTCGCGATCCACTCAAATGACTCAGAAGGAAAGGATGCGAAGAAAATTTCATGGATTTCCAGATATAAGTAGCACTCCAACCATTGTTCCTTAGATACTCACGTATTCTTGTTTTCCTATGCCATGAACTCGTGAATCTTCTTGTCCAACCACCCTTTAATTTCTTTCTTTGTTGGATTACAGTGACATGACATCATACATCCCTTATGTAGATCCCAGTCCCGACAATGGAACCATTTGTTGGCTTGTAGGGGCCTGACCCAAGTTTAAAGGTGATTTAGCCAAACAAATCCCGGTACTACTAGCCCTTTCGGCAGCATTCCGTGGAGCGCAAACTGAGGTCTCACCCGAAGTAGTATGGGTAGGTACTAGAACTAGGTTTCCGCACCCTAGAGATGTCTCATGATTTTATTTGATCTATGGTTTGACCCTATCCACTCTTCACTACGCACACCTATCAGTACCTCGCAGCCTGTGATACTGCCCTCGCACAGCCCTGCTCGGGGCTCGAACAGTGTTATTACCTGAATTCTTACGATTAATCTAATCTTAGTTGATCACTTAGCTTATCTATATGTTTTTAGTTATCCTTAACAATGTTCAACATTCATATAAGTGCGCACGATAATTAAAACAATATAATTGCATAAGGTATCCAATAGAAAATAGCACAAGAACATATGCACAAGATTTGGAATCAACTTCTCTTTATTATCCTTCTTCCTTGGTTAGAAACTCGACTCCCGTTGCGCACTCTACTGCAGGGGTCTGTACACTCAGCAATGGACTCTACTAGGCCTCTGTGCACTCAGCTACAAAGCCTCTTCCTACTAATATAACCCAAAGCGCTTAGACTCTTACTCTATGCTCGCTATCTTCTAGACTCCATTCGGTTTTTCTAATTTCTTCTTTCTTTACTTTACAACTTAGAACCTCGCTTTATTTATACAATCTCATGGTCCGCAGACCATGGGTAGGCCGACATTACATTCAAAACTTAGGACGGACAACCCTATGACTCTAACATACAATTTGCGCTTTGCGCCTGCAGTTCCTGGAGTCTTTACAACAATAGTACTCAAAACTTGGGCTTTGAGCCCCAAAACATGTTGTGGGGGGATTCCATGCCCAACATTGACCCTTTCCCCATTGGAAGCTCTTGTCACTTGTTGTTATGGCATGGAGTGGTGTTGCTACCATTGAAAATGACACTATGCATTTCCTCAAGTAATATGTTTCCCCAATGAAACTCTTAACCACAAAAAAATTAGTATGCAATGACAATTTTTTAATGGACTCCATGTTGGAAAGATCTATCTTTAGCTCTCCTCCACCTATCACATACCCCAGATACACCAAATACTACTATGTAAGCTCACACTTTTTTATATTCTCTCATAGTTAGTGCTCCTTTAATGTCTCTAGAAGCTGCACCAAATGTGACATGTGCTCCTCCGAGGTAGCATTATATACTAGATATATCATATAAATAGACAATACAAATGAATCTATAAAAGGGTAAAATATATCATTCATTAACATAATAAATGTACCTAGTGGATTGCATAAGTCAAATAGCATGACTAACCCCTCATACAAACCTTGTCTGGTTTTGAAGGTGGTCCTCCATGTATTTTCTTTTCTGACTCGAACTTGGTGATATCAATACTTTAAGTCTAGCTTGGTGAACTATTTTGCTTGTTGTAACCAATCCAACAGATCGTATATTTTGGGTAGGAGGTACCTATTCTTGAGTCTCATTTTGTTCAATGTCATGTAATCAATACACATTTTCCAAGTCACATCCTTTTTTGTATAAAGATGATGGGTAACCCACGTGGTGATGTACTCAATTGAATGACACCTTGCTTTAATATTTGTTGCAATTGTTTCTTCACCACACTTTATTTTATAACAGGTTTCCTGTATAGCCTAATGTTTAGCAATTGAGAGTCCATAAATAGCTATATCTCATGTTCCACTTCCCTCTAGAGTTAACCCTTTAGGCCCTTGAAACACATCCCTATATACCTGCAGCAACTCTCCAAGTTGTTGTTTTTGTTTCTTAGTACACCCGTCCAGTGATCCTTTTCCTGTTACTGAATCCTTTGTAGACTGATTTAATTCTAAAATAGTAAAACATACTTCTTTCTACAACTAATCAAATTATTCTCTTGGTTGGGACTTACTAGCGAACTTCCTTAGCTTCCTTTATGTGCATTGATGGTGAAGGATTTTCCATCCTTGATGAGCCAATACTAGTTGGTTCTCTGCATGAATATTTCATCTCTCATGTACATGTAGGGTCTTCCAAACACCACTTTTCTTACATCAAGGGAAACCACATCTATTTTACTTCATTAATAAAATCAATGTTAACAAAAAATCTAATTTTGCATTTTTTTGTTACCTTCAACTTTGCATCATTTTTTACCCATCCCAATAGATATGGGATTGGATGATCAGGAACTTTCAATCCCAATTTTTTTACTAGATCTAGTGCAATGAGATTCTCCTGTGATCCTAAGTCAAATGAAGCATCAATATTTGTCTTCTTGAACTCTAACTTTATGTGGAAGAGTTTAGTTATTTGTTTCACTTCCTATTGACGGAGGCTACTCAGATTCACCTCCTTCAACACTGACATACAAATGATCTTCTCATCCACATCCAAGCCACTTTCAACTTGGTTTCTCTGATCAATGGCAATGAGATTATTCTTATTATTGTCTTTTTTTTTGTTCTTTGGTTTGAGCTCTAGATTCGACTTCCAACACTTGTCCTATATATGGTAGTGAATGTTGCAATGGTTGTCGGGATATTTTCACTGGTGTGTTATGGTTACCATCGTTATATCTATTCCCCATTTCTACTTCTTCTTCCCCTCCTTAGAAGCATGTTTTTTCTCCTTTTGCTTTGATCCACTTAATTTCCCTTTCTTCGAGTGTATGTTCTCTACATATTGTGCATGTACACAAGCATTGTCCATCGTTTTGGGCTTAACATCATCACTTGCTTTCACAAATGGTTGTGTAAACCCCCAGATAATTGAGGAGTATATCTGGGTTCTTTGGGGAGCTACCCAACATTATGGTCATCTTTCAAAATTTTATGGTGTAGTCATATACACTCCACCCTTGCTTCTACCTAAATTAGTGCCACTAAATCCATTGGTCCTCTACATACCCAATAAGGTAAAATTGTGACTTTATTAGAGTTTTAAATTCCTCCCACTTACTCAATGGAGGATTTCCCTCCAACCTCAAGGTCTTTGTATGGCTTTTCCACCAAGTGATGGAATGGCCCTCTAATTTTAGCCCGAATGATATCTTATGTTCCTCCTCTATATGATAACATTCAAATACACTTCTAACTATTGTAACCAGTGATTTAGCTATAAAGCGTCGATCTCACCTTGGTATGGCTTGATATTGACCTTTGCTTCCATTTTGAATAGAAACTACGAATGGTTCATGGCACTCAAATTAGGTCGATTAATTCGAGTTCCTTTCTTTGGCTAGTTCTTTCTTTCTTCCCAATCTTCTGGTCTCCCCTATGATATGTCCTCTTATTTAAAACCCCCATCTTCTCTGAGTATCCCATGCTTATTATTCATGTCTGGCATGAGGAGATTCAAATCCACAACTTGTTCTTTCAGCCACAAAAACCTCTCCTATGTAGGATCAGGAGGGTTATTTACATATTCGTCATCCATGATTAGGGTTTTTTGCCCTTTGGCTTACCTGATCTAAATCCCCTACAAATCTCCACAATATACCCAAAAAACCATGCTCTAATACCAATATGATCTGTAAAATTATATGGATATTCCACTAGATAGTGCGTCACAACAGATATGATAAAACCGTGTTTGAAAATTTTAAATCTACACTATTAGGATTTATTTCTCTTTATATTTCTAGATTTGTATATTACAGTTAATTGCTTGCACATGAAAATTAAAATTATACATAAAATTGATAAAATAAATAAATAAAAACTCACAAACCACGATTTGATACAAGATATAACCTATGAAACCCTTTCGAGGGAAAATCCAACTGGAAGGTGAGGTAATTCTATCCTCTTTCTCTATTTAATAGAAAATGGTGGAAAGTACAAAGAATGATGGGCTATTTCCCATGGGATACTACAATTCACAGACCCTATTTGTGTTCTCTCTCCCTACCCCCCTCTCAACTATTTTTCTCATTTGTGGGAAAATACAGTTGAAAATAATGGAACCCCTTTTCCTCTTAGTGGCCCGGTCATAATATGTCACACCTTTGTCCACTTATACATAAAAAAAAAAAAAATTAATGTATACCTAACATAATAAGCAAGCACTACATTACTATTTCTTTGTCTTTATATGTGTACCTTTACTTTTAACGAGCAACCACATACGTTATATAATCTATTAACACATCATATGTTTATTCAAATGGTAGCCTTTGCAATACATGAACCATACGGCATTATAATGTATTAATGTGTTAATGTGTTATCGAATGTGATTTGGGTGTAAGTCCTACCTCACGGCAAACCTAGCTATAAGTTTACCACAGTATCGTATGTTAATCTAGCGCGACCTTTGATGGTCCTGCCGCAGCTTATACAGGTGCCAACTCACCCAAGCCTTTAAGACATTCGTCCTTACTGGGGCAGGTGGCATGGTCTGGCTCCTTTGGCCATGTGACACCTTGGAAACGGGGATCTCGGTCCTGACGCTTCTGGTTCCCGCCTTACTTTGACGGCTTGGATCTCATCCAGAGATCGGATGGTTAATATGTATTCTAGGGTTTGTTATGATATATAAACATCCGCCTACAGTCTCGGGGTTCATTTTCGTGCTGACCTTCTCGGCTCCGGTCCAGTGTTCCACCTCAGGTTTAATGTCACCAGCAACATTCTTTTACTCGGCAAACGATTCAGATGCTAAGAACTGCTTGTCACCCAGTCATCTTAGGTACTGGCTCTTGATTACCAATTTCATAGTGTTTGTTAATCGTTCGGTTTATTTGAACAATGTCTTACTGGTTGATTTCTCTTGTTGCTATGGTATGCAGCCGCGTCCTGCAACCCTTCGGATGGAACAAGGGTGGCCTTTCACGGCAATTCAACCCTCTCCGTCATAGGTAAGATGAAGCTCATGTTATTTTGCCTGCATATCAGAACTCAAAGTCACCGGTTTGAAACTATGGTTTATGGTGGATGCAGACCGCCGCTCCTACGCGGGTTTCCTCATCTCATTCGCTGAGGTATTCTCTGTAGAGAACCCTCACGGTGCATCCTCATTGCCGTCTGGTCTTATCAGTAAATTTTTAGTTAAGTTATTGTTCAATGGAACCTGGGTTCTTTTACAAATGTTCATAATCTTCATTGTTATACAGTACTTTTTTAAGGCACACACGATTTGGGTTGATACGACTATTCTTAGATTTTGGTTGCGGATCTGGCCTCAGCGCTCAGATCCGGTAACAATTCTTCTGCGGCTTGTATTCAAAGAATGTGTATAGTTAATTTCTCTTTCAGGGTTTACCCTTCGATGCTATATGTAATTTTAGATTCATATTATGATGAAACGGTCTAAGCCTCAGGGCAATTTTCACATAGTCATAGTATTGTGAAATTGTTTAAGCCTTAGAGCAACTTTGCTTGGCATTTATATGATTCTGTTTCGAATTTCCTTAATCCTGATACAGAATATGGGGTTTATATTATTATTGCGATTTCTGCTGGTTTACATGACTGCCGTAGCATAAATAATCTTAGATTACAATGCTAGCTTCAGACTCGCTCCATTTTTAATGTGCATTCATCATCTTTGCTAATCTGCACGACATGCATTCATAGGCTGTCTTCTATATTATTCTTTACTTTTCTCTTATGGAAATGCCGTTTCAACCGAGGTTTCTCTTTACGTCTACATGCACAGCCTTGCTTGTATTTACAATGTATGGCCCGTTCGAGGTCGCATGCATAGGATTGTATTTATAAATGTAACCCTTTTTACAGTTACATGCATAGGTTTATATAAATAAATGTAACCCTTTTTACAGTTACATGCACAAGTTTATATAATAAATGTAACCCTTTTCATAGTTACATACATAGGTTTATGTATATAAATGTAAATGTATATTTCTTTCCCTTTATCGTTCTAAAGAACTGGATTTTTGCTATCAGGTCCGCTTGTGACTTAAATACATGGGTTATGAGACACGAATGATTCTTGTTCTCTGTCACGTAGTTTATCAATAAACTCTGTTTATTTAGAATATTTATCTATTCTGTTTCATGTCTTCAGCTAGTTATTCCTGATAATAGTAGGGTTGTTTATTCTTCTACCACAGCGGCACCTGGCTACGGTCGGTACACCTCTGTTCAAATTTAGAGGTCCTAACCCTCATTTCCGTCGACATACTACAACATTTAATGATTTCTTTCAAGTGCTCACTATTGTTTTGTTTTACTGTTAACCTTTCGGCTGTTAAACATCATTCTTGTTTTGCTAATAAGGGTATGTCAAGTCTGTTACACAATAACCAGATCTTGATTAACCTTTCTCTGTACCGATATTCAGTCTTGGCTAAATATCTAGGTATAGCTTGTTCAATGTGATGCTAGCTCAGACCCTGTCTGTTAATTGACAGTCTGTCCTTTAGCTCTAGGACTACACCTGTACATTTAGGTTAACATTGCGACAGTGTCTAGGAAAATGCAAGACATGTTTTCCTGTTCAACTACTAAAATTTTAATGCATAATTATTCTCAATCAGGGACTTCACAGTTTTGAACCGTACCTGGTTTGCCAGTATCAGGAATGGTTTTTCAAACAAAACAAGTCACCTGAGCTTTAATCATGCTCGTCCACCCAGCCATGAGATCCATCCCTCAGACGAAATTCTCCCCCTGAGCCATCCTGCAGGCCTCAAGCCCTCTACAAGATTTGTGCACTCTCTGTGCCTGGTTATCTGGTCCTAACCAGACTTAACCACTTTTCTCTTTCTTTTTTTTTTTTCCTCTTCTTGGAAAAGAATCTCTTCTGTATATCCTCACAGCACAGAACTTCCTCCCTCAGTCAGGACTTTTCCTGTTTTGGAGGGTATTTTCCTTCAGTTATCATAACTGATCTTTTTCTTTAAGATCCACCTCTTAGAGGCTACCAGCGTTTCAAGAAATATTTAAATTACTTTAAAAAAAAATAGTTTGTCACAGTTTTGTTTAAAACATAACAACAACTGTATTATTGTCTTTTACCACAGTAAACTTTCACATTTACATAGCCTGGGGTCATTACATCTCCCCCTCCTTTGATTGGACATCGTCCCGATGTCTGTCACCCTTAAACAAAGTCGGGTAAGCTTCTCTAAGGAGTTCCTCATCCTCCCAAGTGGCTTCTTCCGGCCCATAGTGTTGCCACTGCACTTTAGCTTGGAAAATAACCCGTTTCCGCAGCTGCACTTCTCTCCGGTCGAGAATGGTCAGTGGTTCGACCAGAACCTCGCCTTCCGGCTCGACCTGCAATCAGTAATAGATTTAGTTATTTTCTTGTTTCGGAACAAAGCTTATCTAGAATGACTAGATTAATTCTTACCCGAACATTCTGCCATTGAATCACATGTTTAGGATCGTAGACGTATTGTTTCAATACGGAAACGTGAAAAACATTGTGGATCCTAATATGGCTTGGTAGGGCGAGTTGATAAGCTACCGGCCCCACCCTAGCCAAGATTTGGAAAGGGCCAAAATAACGAGGTGCAAGTTTGGCACACCCGCTCCACTGCAAGGTACTCCTTCTGGGTTGGATTCTAACAAACACATGGTCCCCAACTTGAAATTCTTTGAACCTTCTCTTTCGATCAACAAAACTTTTATGTCTATCCTGAGCAGCTTTTAAGTTGGTACACACCCTTTTTACCGTTTCTTCCATTTCCTTGAGCATTTCAGGACCAATTCGTAACCTGTCCTCAGGTCCACCCCAACTTGAGGGTGTGCGGCACTTCCGCACATACGTGACCTCAAAAGGACTCAACTGTGTTGAGGAGTGATACCCATTGTTATATGCGAATTCGACCAGGTGGAGATATTCTTCCCATTGGGTTGGCTTCATCATAACACATGCTCTCAGCATGTCCTCCACAACCTGATTCACTCGCTCCATTTGGCCATCTATTTGGGGATGATAGGTTGTGCTAAAGTTCAGCTGTGTTCCCAATTCAGCAAACAATGTCCTCCAAAAGGCTGATGTAAACTTAACATCACGATCTGAAATGATTACCTTCGGAAGTCCATGCAATTTGAATACATTTTGCATGAAAATATGAGCAATTTGCACAACCTTATATGTTGATTGCACAGGTATGAAGTGTGCTGCCTTACTCAACTTATCCACTACCACCCTAATGGAATCATTATTCTTCTTCGTTCGAGGCAATCCAGTTATAAAATCCATGGAGATAGTCTCCCATTTCCATTCCGGAATGGGTAGGGGTTGTAGCAGCCCTGCTGGATGCAAGTGCTCCGCCTTGATTTGCTGACATTCTAGACATCGTGCTAGATACTCAACTACCTCCTTCTTCATTTTTGGCCAATAATATTCTCTTCGAAGAGCGGTAACCATTTTCTGGTATCCTGGATGCCCGGTGTAATGGTTGATGTGGAGTTCATCCAGAATCAACTTCTTAAGACTTTCTTCATTGGGTATATACAGCTTTTTATTAAAGTACAACATTCCGGCATCATCTAGTTCATACCCTTGTTGTATTTCCTTACCAGATAGTTGCTGTATTTGCTGTTTAATTTGCTGATAAACAACATCTTGTTCAGCCGCTGTTTTTATCTTTTCAAATAGAGTACTTTGCCATTTACTGACTGAAATCTTGCACACGCACTGTACCTTTCGACTTAATGCATTCGATACTCAATTCTCCTTCCCTTTTAAATTCTTAATTTCAAAGTCGAACCCGCTTAAGAAGTCAGCCCAACGAGCTTGTCTCGTATTTAAGGTGGGTTGGCTGAAATAGTTTGTTAGGCTGTGGTGGTCTGTTAGCAACAGAAATTTTCTGCCCAAGAGATAGTGTCGCCACATTTTCAGGGCATGAATGACAGCTGCCAGCTCCAAGTCGTAAGCAGAGTATTTCTGCTCATGTTCTTTCAGTTTCCTAGATTCATATGCAATGACTCTTCCTTCTTGCATCAGCACTCCTCCCACACCTTCTTTACCTGCGTTTGTGCAGACCATGTAATCCTTATTCGGATCAGCTATACTCAATACAGGTGCGGTGGTGAGTAAGTGCTTGAGTTGTTCAAAGCTCTTCTGGCATTCTGAGGTCCACTTAAATACTTTTCCCTTCTTTTGTAAGGAGGTGATAGGGTATGCTACCCTCGAAAAGCCTTCAACAAATCTTCTATAATAACCCGCTAACCCCATAAAGGACCTAATATCTGCCACGTCCTTTGGTATGGGCCACTCCATTATAGTTCTGATTTTCTCAGGATCTACTGCGATTCCTTCCTTTGTGATTATGTGGCCTAAGTATTGTATCTCCTCCTTGAAGAAATCACACTTACTAAACTTTGCATATAATTGATGTTCTCGCAAAGTTTGCAACACCAATCTGAGGTGTTCCTCGTGCTCCTTTCTTGATCGGGAGTAAATCAGAATGTCATCTATGAATATCAACACAAACTTGTCTAAGAACCTGTGAAACACACTGTTCATCAAACACATGAAGGTAGCAGGTGCATTGGTCAGACCAAAAGGTAGCACCACGAATTCATAATGCCCATACCGCGTTCTGAAAGCGGTCTTAGCGATATCCTCCTCTTTAATTCTGATCTGATGGTAACCAGATCGCAGATTGATTTTAGAAAATACCGTCGCTCCCTTCACCTGATCAAAAAGTTCGTCAATCCTAGGCAAAGGATATTTATTTTTGATCGTGAGCTTATTCAGCTGACGATAATCAATGCACATCCGAAAAGTTCCATCTTTCTTTTTGACAAACAGCATTGGGGCTCCCTAGGGTGATACACTGGGATGGATGTAATTTTTATCTAACAGCTCCTGCAATTGCATTTTTAATTCTGTTAGTTCTGGTACACTCATGCGGTATGGTGCCCGTGATACGGGTGCTGCCCCTGGAATCAGCTCAATGGTGAAATCCACATCTCTCTTAGGTGGTAATCCCGGTACTTCCTCGGGAAAAACATCTACAAATTCCTATACCACTGGAATGCTACCCAGCATAGCAGTTTTATCCTTCTGATTTGCGTAACCCACCTGAATAGCGTAGATTTGACATTTCTTCTTGATGCACTTAGCTAGCTGAGATGCTGTAATGGGTCGAATCTGTATAGGATGTCTGATTCCTTGTAACTCCTGCTGCTCTCCATGGTCATCCTTATAGTAGATGGTTTTGGTCTTGCAATTCACTAAGGACCAGTGTTTTTCTAGCCAGTCCATCCCAATCAGGATATCGTATGAACCCAACGGTAGTACATTTAAATCTGCCACTATTGGCTGTCCTGCTATGGTTAATGAACAATTATTTACTTTGGCCAAGACTCGTCTCTTGGCTCCTGTAGCTAATTGGACCAGCCATGGGTTCCTGAACTTTTTAGCTTGTAGTTTACACTGTTCTACTATTTTTGGGCTAACATAACTTAAAGTAGCTCCTGGATCAATAAGAACAGCTATAGAAAGATTTGAGATTTTTCCTTCGAATTCAACCATAGATGGTTGATACTCTGCTTGTCGACCTTCCAAAGCTGCATTAATTCTGGGTACACTGCGTGCCACGTCCCCGACGGTCGATGCCTCATGAATTTGGGATATCTGGTCTGTCCCCTTTCGCTGTGGGTAGTTTTTAACATAGTGAGGTCCTCCACAACCCCAGCATTGAACTGGAGGTTTGGTCATCCCCTCACTTTCTGGTCTAACAGGCTGCTCATTTACTCTAGATTCGCTCATTGGCCTAGATCGGGGCGCATTCCTTGCAACAGATCTACTGTTTAATCCTTTACCAGCACCTTTACTCCCACTGTTGTGACCTCCTTTGCTGCTCCCAACCATCCGACTGCTCCTTTTCTCATTCCACCTTTTGTTTGAGGTGTCCCCCTTCTGTTTACTCTGCTGGTAGCAGATCCTTGCTTTACGGATAGCCTCATCCATGGTCCTAGGATTGTCAAACTCAATCCTTTCCCTTATATATGAAGGTAAGCTACTCACAAACCTTTGGACCTTGGCTTTCTCCTCCTTGATGTAAGGTACATAACGTAGCAGTGAGGTAAAGCGATTAATGAACTCGTCCATTGTCTGCTGTCCCAATCTTAAATCATGGAATTCCCTTGCCTTTTCATCGTAAAAGCGTTCATTCAGATACCTTTCTTTGAAGTATTTCTGAAACTTCTCCCAGGTAATGGTCCGTTCACTTACCCCTTTGACAATTTTGATTTCCTCCCACCACAAGGTTGCCTTACCTTGTAACTGAAAAATAGCTAATCTTGCCTTCAGGTTATGATCATACTCGTACAACTGATAATATTTATTCATATTTATTAACCAAGCTTCAGTTGCTTCCTCCTGTTCGCCATCAAAATGCGGGGGTTTAATTTTTCGAAACTCTCCCTGCAGCTCCATTTTCTGTCGTTTTGAAGTTTGTTGTTCTGGTACATTATCATAATGATCCTCCTTGCCTTCTGAAAGTTCAGGTTCCATCTGATAATTCTGTTCCTCTGTCATTCTCTGCTGTTCCGCACTGGGGTTGGATAGAGGGGGATTTTGCCTATCCGACAAACTATTCAAAATTCTTTCTTGTTCAACTGTTAACCGTGTGTTGTCCTCTCACAACCGTGCCATCTCATTCTTCAATTCCTGGACAGTTCCTAGGATTGCAAGGTTGGTACTTCATGTTTCTGCACCCAATTGTACCCACACTTCTAGATTCTCTTGAGGGTTACTGTCGGTTCCTTGCATTTTGTCTCTTTTCTGGCTTAACTGCTAGCTGTTGTAATTCTGTATTTCACCCCAAATAGCAGAACACAGTTAAGTACATTATTATCTTGCATATGTATGCATGGTGTACCCTTCTGCACAATGAAACATGTTCTACTTGAGGCCACAGTGTTGAAACTTGGCTCTGATACCAATTTGTCACACCTTTGTCCACTTATACATAAAAAAAAAAAAAAATTAATGTATGCCTAACATAATAAGAAAGCACTACATTACTATTTCTTTGTCTTTATATGTGTACCTTTACTTTTAACGAGCAACCACATACGTTATATAATCTATTAACACATCATATGTTTATTCAAATGGTAGCCATTGCAATACATGAACCATACGGCATTATAATGTATTAATGTGTTAATGTGTTATCGAATGTGATTTGGGTGTGAGCCCTACCTCACGGCAAACCTAGCTATAAGTTTACCACAGTATCATATGTTAATCTGGCACGGCCTTTGATGGTCCTGTCGCAGCTTATACAGGTGCCAACTCACCCAAGCCTTTAAGACATTCGTCCTTACTGGGGCAGGTGGCATGGTCTGGCTCCTTTGGCCATGGGACACCTTGGAAACGGGGATCTCGGTCCTGACGCTTCTGGTTTCCGCCTTACTTCGACGGCTTGGATCTCATCCAGAGATCGGATGGTTAATATGTATTCTATGGTTTGTTATGATATATAAACATTCGCCTACAGTCTCAGGGTTCATTTTCGTGCTGGCCTTCTCGGCTCCGGTCCAGTGTTCCACCTCAAGTTTAATGTCACTAGCAACATTCTTTTACTCGGCAAATGATTCAGATGCTAAGAACTGCTTGTCAACCGGTCATCTCAGGTACTGGTTCTTGATTACCAATTTCATAGTGTTTGTTAATCGTTCAGTTTATTTGAACAATGTCTTACTGGTTGATTTCTCTTGTTGCTATGGTATGCAGCCACGTCCTGCAACCCTTCAGATGGAACAAGGATGGCCTTTCACGGCGATTCAACCCTCTCCGTCACAGGTAAGTTGAAGCTCATGTTACTTCGCCTGCATATCAGAACTCAAAGTCACCGGTCTGAAACTATGGTTTATGGTGGATGCAAACCGCCGCTCCTACGCGGGTTTCCTCATCTCATTCGCTGAGGTATTCTCTGTAGAGAACCCTCACGGTGCATCCTCATTGCCGTCTGGTCTTATCAGTAAATTTTTAGTTAAGTTATTGTTCAATGGAACCTGGGTTCTTTTACAAATGTTCATAATCTTCATTTTTATACAATATTGTTTTAAGGCACACCCAATTTGGGTTGATACGACTGTTCTTAGATTTTGGTTGCGGATCTGGCTTCAGCGCTCAGATCCAGCAACAGTTCTTCTGCGGCTTGTATTCAAACAATGTGTATAGTTAATTTCTCTTTCAGGGTTTACCCTTCGATGCTATATGTAATTTTAGATTCATATTATGATGAAACGGTCTAAGCCTCAGGGAAGTTTTCACATAGTCATAGTATTGTGAAATTGTTTAAGCCTTAGAGCAACTTTGCTTGGCATTTATATGATTTTGTTTCGAATTTCCTTAATCCTGATACAGAATATGGGGTTTATCTTATTATTGCGATTTCTGCTGGTTTACATGACTGTCGTAGCATAAATAATCTTAGATTACAATGCTAGCTTCAGAC
This sequence comes from Pinus taeda, assembly GCA_000404065.3. NCBI lineage: Eukaryota > Viridiplantae > Streptophyta > Pinopsida > Pinales > Pinaceae > Pinus > Pinus taeda. Next base: position 2,172 of record APFE031269484.1, on the reverse strand, counting down.
TCGCTCCATTTTTAATGTGCGTTCATCATCTTTGCTAATCTACACGGCATGCATTCATAGGTTGTCTTCTATATTATTCTTTACTTTTCTCTTATGGAAATGCCGTTTCAACCGAGGTTTCTCTTTACGTCTACATGCACAGCCTTTCTTGTATTTACAATGTATGGCCCGTTCGAGGTCGCATGCACAGGATTGTATTTATAAATGTAACCCTTTTTACAGTTACATGCATAGGATTATATAAATAAATGTAACCCTTTTCACAGTTACATGCACAGGTTTATATAAATAAATGTAACCATTTTCACAGTTACATGCACAGGTTTATATAATAAATGTAAATGTATATTTCTTTCCCTTTATCGTTCTAAAGAACTGGATTTTTGCTATCAGGTCTGCTTGTGACTTAAATACATGGGTTATGAGACACGAATGATTATTGTTCTCTGTCACGTAGTTTATCAATAAACTCTGTTTATTTAGAATATTTATCTATTCTGTTTCATGTCGTCAGCTAGTTATTCCTGATAACAGTAGGGTTGTTTATTCTTCTGCCACAGCGGCACCTGACTACGTCGGTACACCTCTGTTCAAATTCAGAGGTCCTAACCCTAATTTCCGTTGACATACTACAACATTTAATGATTTCTTTCAAGTGCTCACTAATGTTTTGTTTTACTGTTAACCTTTCGGCTGTTAAACAACGTTCTGGTTTTGCTAATAAGGGTATGTCAAGTCTGTTACACAATAACCAGATCTTGATTAACCTTTCTCTGTATCGATATTCAGTTTTGGCTAAATATCTAGGTATAGCTTGTTCAATGTGATGCTAGCTCAGACCCTGTCTCTTAATTGACAGTCTGTCCTTTAGCTCTAGGACTACACCTGTACATTTAGGTTAACATTGCGACAGTGTCTAGGAAAATGCAAGACATGTTTTCCTGTTCAACTACTGAAATTTTAATGCATAATTATTCTCAATCAGGGACTTCACAGTTTGGAACCGTACCTGGTTTGCCAGTATCAGGAATGGTTTTTCAAACAAAACAAGTCACCTGAGCTTTAATCCTGCTCATCCACCCAGCCATGAGATCCATCCCTCAGACGAAATTCTCCCCCCGAGCCATCCTGCAGGCCTCAAGCCCTCTACAAGATTTGTGCACTCTCTGTGCCTGGTTATCTGGTCCTAACCAGACTTAACCACTTTTCTTTTTTCTTTTTCTTTTTTTCCTCTTCTTGGAAAAGAATCTCTTCTGTCTGTCCTCACAGCACAGAACTTCCTCCCTCAGTCAGGACTTTTCCTGTTTTGGAGGGTATTTTCCTTCAGTTATCATAACTGATCTTTTCTTTAAGATCCACCTCTTAGAGGCTGCCAGCATCTCAAGAAATATTTAAATTACTTTAAAAAAAAAATAGTTTGTCACAGTTTTGTTTAAAACATAACAACAACTGTATTATTGTCTTTTACCATAGTAAAATTTCACATTTACATAGCCTAGGGTCGTTACATAATACAACTCAATAGCCTTATACTGGTTAGGTTTGATTACCCCAACTCTTAACCAAAGTTACAATATGGACTCTTCTAGATTCTTCTTCATCATAATCACATGGTTAGTCCCCTTTCCTTCAATAATGGGAGTTGACGTGGCATTCTCTCAAATTATGATCACCAAAACAGGAAGGTCAACTTCCAAGTGGCATAAGTTTTGCATATATACTCTGACAGAGGTGTTTATTGAATAGTTGGAAAGGTATATGTGATTAGAATAGGGTTCAAATATGTTGTGCTAGAGTGAAAAAAAGTACCCTTGTAAAATTTCATTTAATGCCTCAAAATGCCCTTGAAAGGTACTGCAATTTGTCAAACTAGGTCCCACCAGTAAAAATGATCATCTGAGTTTATTCCTCCATTTTTTTCCACTTTAAAAACATAAATATGGATGAAAAATAATATAATTATCCCATTTAAATCATGTCATTATTGAAAATATTAATAAATTTACCCAAAAAAACAAGTGCTTCCATTTTTTACAATCTTTTCATTCTAATTATGAGAATGAAATGCTAAGGTTTATGGCCAAAAGTTAAAGATCAAGTTAAAATTAACTTTATATTATAAGAAGATTTCGCCGTAAATCACATAAGGTAAGACATTTGCCGACGCGTTTT
>APFE031269483.1:5969-45942 GCA_000404065.3 Pinus taeda | reverse complement strand
ATTATTAAAAAATAGTCGTTACTTGAAATTATGGTCTCTACATTTCTCTCTATTTAATCCTTTGCCATGGTCTGCCTCTTCATCTAGTCCTGATGATGAACCACACTTGCTGGTTTGAAATGCATCGACCAAAACTTTCTCTTATGTGATTTCTACCGAAAGGCTTTTCTTAATTACAAAATAACTCACACCAGCGGAGCTAAACCCAAAATGCATGGAACATGCCACAATTGATCATCGCATGGACATTCAAATCAAAAACACTCGCCAACATATGATCCATCTATATCGGGTTGTCAAAGCAGGCCAACTCCTTCACCAAGACAAGTGGTTCACCAGGGATCAGGTTCAATATAAATTTCCTCACCTCTAGACTTCCTTGTTGCCATAATTTTTCTTTCAACTTTTCTTGCCACCTTCAATGTGTTCTCCAATGAATCAGGTTCCCAAAGGCGAACTTCATGTTGGATTTTATCCTTTAAAGTCCCTATGAATACATCAATATTATGCCTTTATGGAATACCAGTTACCCTTACATTCAATTTTGGGAATTCCTCAATGTGCTCCACCATTGAACCCTTTTTTTGAGGTTTATCACTTGGCTAAAGAAGGTGTTTCTCTTTGTATCCTCATAATGTGCTATCATTTCATATGTAAAAATTGACCAAGTGATAAGTGGTTTACAAGAATAAAACCATTGATACCACACAAAATTATTTTGTTCTAAATATAAAGATGCAATGCATACCTCTTGTGTGTTCAACACATCATGTAGATCAAAGTATTTCTCCATTTGTAGTATCCATGTCACTAGATCCTTGCCGTCAAACTTCCTCATATCAATTTTTAGAATGTGGTTAGTCTTCAACCCACTATGCAAGTCTCTCAAATAATAAATTGTATTCCTTTTATCCTCATCATGATTTTCATGAAGTACCTTGTCACCACTAGGTAGCATTTCTTGTAGCAATTTTGTGAAACCTTCCTTCAAACCTTCCAGGTCCCTTTTAAAATCTAGTTTTAAACCATCCTTCAAACATTCCATATTGACATTCATAATTTATTCCATGTCATATTTCAAACCATCCATCTTAGCTTCCATTTCATTTTTGGTTACTTTTTGTGAGAGTGAAATTTGTTGCACTTGATCTCGCAATTTTGATATATCATGATGCATTTCTTCCTCTACTTCATGTGTCATGGAGGAGATTTATGGGTGCTTACTAGGCGTGTCCATATTTTTATTCTAAGGAATTTTGAAATCAAACAATGATATCTATGCTTCACTATGTCCTTTGAATCACTTCAAATTGATTTCTCAAACAAAAGTTACATAAAATTTAAAAAATACACACTGTTTTCTTGTTTTTTAGGAGATAGATATTGCAACTGTTGTATCTCTGTAATTATGAATCTACAAGATTTGAAATTCCATCCTGTCATATCCATATGAGTATTATTTCCACCCCAATAAGTCATACCGATATTGGAATCTTCATGAAAGTGTTATGCCCAATCTCCCACAATGACCTGAGTCTAGATGGGTTCAGTAGAGCGAACTTGTACGGAGTGCCACGTCTCACTATTTCGGCCTCCGGCCTTGAAAATGATACCCAAACAGTTACAGTCTGTCATGTTTCCATAATGTTTTATGAAATTTAAATCCAATACTCAAAGATAAATTTATGACAATTTTCCCTAGGTCGCTTGTTTGAGATGGAATTATGGATCCTACAAAAACCTTAAGTTCTTCGGACCATATCTCCAAAAATATAGCGGGATAAGATCTGAAATTCATACATGATGTTAAAAAATAATTAGGCTCCACGTGGTTTCACTTTTAGCTTTTGAAACTTCGTATAAAATAAGTTATAGCAAAAATTCCACGATGACATGTTTGAAGCGGCGAAACCCTAGAATCCAAAGCTCTGATACCGAACGTTATGCAACCAACTCACAAATAGATAGATCACCGACTTAAAAATTATCCTCAACGGGTAAACCTACTTTAAATTACCTAAATTAACAATTCTTGGATGATACAAAGGAAAATACCTCATTTCTGTATATAAGAGTCTAAGGAGTCACAATCTAATTAGAGCCTAATAATGTAAGGACACAACAATAACAATAGTGGGCTTTTATTGGGTATAATAATAACAATATGGGGACTACATGGGAACAACAATAACAATAATTGGGCTACACTAAGAATAAAAATAAGGGATACACTAGTATTATAGGGACACATGGTAATGCATTTCACTCCACGTGACAACTTTACGACAACTTACGACAAGTGCGACACTTAAGATACACTTTGTGACGACCATGATGACACTTGTGTGACATTGCTTAAGAATTTGAAAATGGGTGCGAAAAATGTTTACAAGGTTAGAAAAACTCATTTACACAAAGATGACGTCTTGAAACCACCAGAAAAATCTTATATACATGATGTGATGCGACAACTAACATGTGAAAAAATGACACTTTTCCTATCTTTCAAAGGGAACAAAAACTCCTCCAGAAGACAAATGGAGTAAGTTTAAATATTTGTGACAACAATGTACAATACCAAGGAAGGATCTGAAATTGAGCATAGGAAAATTTTTTAGAGGGTGTTGTAGCAACGACAAAAGGTGGACTCTGAACCCCCCTACCAACCCAAAGTAAAATACCATCTAGGGGGGTACAATACATGTTTTTTTGTAAAAATGGTTTTGACGAAGGTGGATGCCAATGTGGAAAACTATGAGGACACATGGAAGAGGAGGATGGAGATCATATAGGGGACATGTGGAAGTCAAGGTTAGTATTGAAATCATTTTCTAGCATTTCTGGATCACTCACATTAAAATCCACACCTGCTAGCTTACAACATCGACCATATAATGTTTGATGTGAGTAATTCAAAAATGGAAGAACAAAATTACTCTTCTCATAGAAGCCTCCAATATGATAGTACTGACATGGAAGGTAACTCAACAAGATGACATGACAATTTATGTGTGGCCATATGGAAGGGTGACACATGTTACTTGTATATGGTGATTTCAGGTGGCCAAGTGGCTTGGTTCTGGGTGACACGTGGCACCACCCAAAGGGTACCATGTGGCATGATGATGTTAGCACAATGATAACATGAAATTAGCAAAAATTTTCCCTCAAACGATTAAGGGAATGGTTTTGTGACATGGTCCTATGAGTTGAATCTGTTATCACTCCTCCGAATCTCTAAGGCTGAGGAAGAGTCCAGCTGAGGTAACCACAAACCAATATTTTGACCTGGTAGCTAGCCCTACCAAGCTAAAGAGGGCTCTCTCGAAAGGATCACAACCAAGAGGTCTAGAAGTATTAGGGTTTTAGGATAGATATAGTAGCTCAGGGTTTCAATTTGATTTTTATTGGGGTAGTCACTAGATGAGTGAATTCGGTCAGAGAGTGAACTAGGTCAGGGCAAGAGAGAATCATAATTGTAGACATCTGGTGGGGCAAGGTAGGTAAGTAATTTAACACTTTTTAGTATATTGATGGAATGGTTTAGACTTATGAGATGCTAAAAAGAGCATGAAAATCATGAATTCTTTTTAAACTGAAGAAATGAAACAAATTATGATGATCTTCCCAAAACAGAGCATAGGAGATGAATTCTTCTTATCACACTTTGAAAATAAAACATATTTAGAAATGAAATCCCACCAAAATAGCTGCAACTCATCCAATATATTCCATGCCAAAGTTTGAATTACTAATACAATATCCAATGGAGTCCAACCAACAGAATGACTGAAAAATCCAGACTCAGGGTTCAAATCCATGAGAGGAGGATCAGTTCCACCAAAAAATAAACTGATAGCTAGAGTGTAAGGTCATCAAAGTGACTCATCCCTCACTTTTTGGAAACTGATTCATTGCATCACAAAAAGAGTTTTCACCCAATTTATTTACCCTAGGTAACAATAAAAAATATCATTATTACATTTACATCCATTAATTACATTGGTTAAAACATGATTTGTCAAGGTGAAACTATCAAAACTGAGAAAATTCACAAAATGATGAAACTCAAAAAATTTGTGTCAAAAGCGTAGCGCCACTGTCCTAAGCACATCGCCAAATTTAGCTCCACCTTTGAGGGGGTTCTTGGTGTCCGAAGTTGAGCCCATGATAGCTCATTGGAAATCATGTCCAGCCTAGTTTCAATATCTAACTTTAGTTTTCAAAATGGTCAAGTTTTGACCCTCCAAAAGTTGATTCTCCTAAGATTGGTCAAAAGCACACCGCTAGCCTCCAAAACCGGGTAGAAACATGATTTTTTGGGTGTTTTTTGGAAGTGTTTTTTAGGAAAAGTGCAGCGCTGCTCTTTTGGAAGTGTGACTGGTGCAAAAATTGCCAAAAATGTAAAAAACTCCAAAATTTTCCAAAATTGCTCAAACTTCTTCAAAATTTGATCTATGGAAGGCTGATGAGGTATGTTAGGCAATGAGTGAAGCCTCAACAAGGATTTCAAGATTGTCTTCCTTGTTTTGGTTGGCTAGGCTTTCAAGTCTTGTTTTGACCTTTTGGAGCTTGGACCTTGCAATTTGATTTTTCTTGAAGTAACTATCAAGCACTGAAAATGATCAAGTATAGATCCTCCCAAATAAATTCTCCCAAGAATGGTTAAAAAGTGCAGAATGGGGGTGAAAAAATGCAGTGTGCTCTTGCAGGCAATGTTTTGAGGCCTTCCTCTACTCCAAATTGAGATAATGATATCTCATTGGAAATATCTTCCAGTCTAGTTGTCATTTGACTCATCAAGAAATTCATTTGGACACTCAAGCTAGGAGAAAAATTGATTTTCCCAAGGTCCCCCCAGAAATGCAGAAAACCTCTTGTAGCACCTGTCTGTTTTACATTTCTCCAAAACCATAACACCTGTGTTAAAATTGAAGGAGGTTTTTCATCCTTGGCCTATGATGGAAAAAAAAATCTCTCAATGTTTTCAAATTCATCTATGTTTGGTTAGAAACACAGTTTGAAGAAAAACTGGCCCTATGTGTGGCAAATGATGTGTCCCTTGGAATGACTTCTTGAAACATGATGGAGACATGATGTTTATGAGTTGGAATGGCTTCATACTTGCTGAAGTGACCTCCTTTATGACTCCTCTACTCAGATGTCTCTGATTCCATAGCCAACCCTAGCTAAGTGTGAGAGAAAATTAGGGTTTAGTGCTTGTGGAAAATGATGATTCGGGCACCCTTGGGAAAAGACAACTCCCTTTGACATTCACTTAAATTTTGAAACTTTACCCTTTCACTTGACTATTTCCTTTGAACTTGATCTTTTGATTTGATCTTCTTGGTGGATTTGGAAACATAATGACTTTGAAACTCTTCCTTTTGGTTGATGGAACTTTGAACTTACAACACTTAGAACCATGAGAATTATTACATATTAGAACCATTAAATTACATTTTTTATTGAATATTCAAATTACAAACTATTTTGCTGATGAAATCTTGTTTATTGTTACTCCTTCACTTGCTGGTCTTTTATGTAGGAGATGGTGTTTTAGTGGACCTTGGAAACCCGAAGACCTAATGGAGACTTTGAGTGGCTGTGACCATGATGAAAATGACTCTTATGATGAAGACAAGTCATGACTACTGGTATACTTAAGCAAAAGGTGAAATGAGCCAGCAGGGGGTAAATTTATAAAAGGAGTAAAGGAAACCCTAATTCAACCTTCAGTGACCAAATTTTTGCATGATGACCTAGTGGAATGAAAACATTTTAGAATGGGACCCTAATATGATATGAAAAGAGGATTTTGATCATTGATGGTAGTATGCAAATACTAACACTAATAGAATCAATAAGTCCCCAAGGGCAACCGTGATTCAAACCACAACATGAGGGCTTGAAAGTCAAAGCGTAAATGATAGGTTCATTGTTGAATTTACCAGGGGCGACAACCCATGGTTATTAATTTACTTGGGATAGTAAAATTATCTTTTTTTCCTTGTTTAAGCCATTGTGCCATAAATAATAAATTGTAAATACACATCCAATGATGATTAATTGTGTGTCACTGAGTTTTTTGGGGGCACACTTGAACATAATTAAATACATTTGACATATACAATCGAAAGCTACAGGGAAAATTTTATTTGCTTTGTGACAGAGCTGAATTTCCTTCTTATTTTTTATTGTGACATGGATAAACTTATTTTTATTTTGGTGACTGCATTATATTCACGTCATTCTGAAAGGAGAGATCATAAAAGGGATGAAAGACAAAGAGGATGTTTAGCCCGTGTTGGGATTTTTTTTCAAGATTGTCTCTTTGAATGAAGCTTACATAAAGACTAGATGCAACCTATATATAATGTTGAGCTTGTCAATTTTTGCTGAGATAATGTGCTGTGATTTTGTTATCCACCAAGATGTTATAATTGTCAAATGAATCAGAATAAGGGTATTATTGTAAAGATTAGATTTAAGGTTACAAATTGATAAGAAGGATAGTTTGTATCAAAATGTTAAGGTATTTCCTTTTGAGACTAAATGAATGGATTCAGTCTGAAAATGTTAGGAAAGGGATGTCCATAGTGTAGCTATTGGTCATTGGTGCCTCTAGTAAGAACAAATTTAATAGGTTCATGCCTCGAGGTGGTAGTGCCTATAAAAGATTAGGGAGTAGGTGCTTCCTTGAATTTAGAGCTTGTAAAAATCATTGAGTTGGTGCTTCCTTCAAGTGGTTTCTTGTAAATTCAGGGGATGGGTGTCTCCTTTTGGTTGGAGCTAGAAAAGATGATGTAAAAATATGTTGCTACATATGAAAATACTTCGACATAATTTTTGTGGCTTTCTCCCTTATGGGTTTCAACATACATCTAGTGTTTCAATGTGTTCCTATTGTTTACATGATTGATTGTTTAATGAATGAAATACTATATTTTATTAATAATTGTTAAAATTAGCCATAATAGTGATTCACCCCACATCTTAGTATTATCCCGTTTTCTAACAATTAGTACTAGATTGGGTTCTTTCAACAATAATCTAACCACTGGAAGGTAGATCCAAGATAATGGCTAACTAGGATAGGAATTCCACCAGAAAATCCCCCATGTTCATTGGAACAAATTATGCATTTTGGAAGGTACAAATGAGAACCTACATAATGTCTCTTGGTGCAGATGTTTGGGACATGACACAAAGTGGTTATAAAAAGCTGCATAAATTGGTTAACATGATAAGGTTTAGTTCACTTACAATGGTAAAGCAATGAATTCAATCATAAGTGATTTTCTTGAATTAGAGTTTGTTAAAGTGATGCACTACACAAAAACCAAAGATAAATGGAATAATATGATGATTTTTTATGAAGTTGTTACTAAAGTAAATAAAGCCAAAGTATGAGGCTACAAAATGAAATTTGAATCATTAAAGATGAAAGAGGATGAGGACATAGGCAAATTATATCTTTGACCAAACAAAATAGTTAACACCATAAGAGGACTTGATGAAACCATGGATGATTCATCTATAGTTCAAAAGATATTGAGAATTATTCCATCTAGATTTGATGCCAAAGTATCAACCATTAAGGAGATGCAAGATATCACCACATTGACATTGGATCAGTTGCATGGAACATTGAAAACCTATGAAATTCAAACTTCAAAAGGAAAACGTACATCAAGGGAGGCTGCCTTAAAATATGATAGAAAAATAAAAGAAGATCTAGAAGACTGGATCTACAGATATGATGAAGAAGAGGAAAAAATTGTCAGAAGATTGAAGACAGGATTTGGAAAGTACAAAGGTAAGTTACCCTTAAAATGCTTTAATTGTGGAAAAGTAGGAATCTAAATGTCCATATAACAAATAAAATAATGAGCATGACCATAAAAGGAAGAATGAATATAGGAAAATAAAGAAGGAAAATGAGTTCAAGAAGAGGAGTTTTTATACTTGTTGGGAAGGGGTCCCCAGGTCTAATTTTTGTCCGAGTCATGTAAAGACTCTGCATTTTTAGGAGAGGAGTGCGATTAGAATAGGGTTATAAGAGTCAGAGGGGCTTTAAGGTGGGGAAAATCCCATTATTTTGTAAAGGGATGGGATTATCTAGGGTATTTTGAGCTCCGCCCATCGTTTGTGGACCATGCTATTGTAAGAGTAAAAGAATATGTAAAGGGACGTCTTAGCAAGTCTAAGGAAATTAAGTTATGAAATGGTATTTTTTTGAGTTTGTGAGATCTTTCTGTATTGGGGCAAAGGGGAAGGCTCCTGCAACTGTGTGCGCAGAGACCTTGGTAAGTCTGTAGATGTGTCTGCAAGCCCTTGCAGCTGTGTGAGTAGGGTCAGGAAGATTGTCTCTGTGAAGACTTATAACCCTTTCACTCTTATAACCCTATGCTAATCGCGCTCTGCTCCTCAAAATGCGGAGTCTTTACATGAATCGGACAAAACTTAGACCCGAGGGACCCCTACCCAACAATACCCAAGAAGACAACAATAACCAAGAAGATGAACAATTCTTTGATGAAAGAAAGAAAAAAAGAAACAAAAAAGGACTTTATGCTCATGGCATTAAAAAGTATAGATAAAGGTCAAGATGAGTTTGATGAAGAAAAGGCTAAAGTAGACTTAGAAGGTGAACACATTCGTGCCTTAGTAGAAATGCAAAGGCTCAAGAAAAAGAATAAGAAGTAGAAGAAGATGTTTGAAAAAATTAAATAAGAAAAGGATAAATCTAAAGATTCAACACTCGTCCTTCTGAAAGTTAAGCTAGAAGAAGAAAATCAAATTGAATACCTTGTCACAATAGATGAAACATAAGGGAAAGGAGTGTGAAAAACTAGAAGACGAAATAGTCTCCCTTAGAAAGGAATTAGAAAAATCCAAGACTCAGTTGAACCATAATTTAAAGTTTATTTAAGGATCTAAAAAGTTAGATGAGGTTATGGGTATTTAAATATCTCCTTCCACCAAAACTGGTTTGTTTTATGAAGAAGAATCAAACACTAAGAAATTTGAAGATAAAGAATCAATCAACTATGTTGAAGTAGTCAAAGAACCTAACAACAATACAAGCAAAGGAAATTAAAAAAACAAGGGAGATTTTATAACATCCATTCAAATAATCACAAAGATTAAGTCAAAAGTCAAAAGAAACAAATAAAGGAAGAGGACAAAATTACAATTTAATAACAACAATTGAAAATTCATAACAACGCTTTGAACAACCACAAAGAATGAGTGAAAAACAAGCAGAGACAAATTTATCAAAGAATAAATAAATCACATCCTCAAAGGCAATTTTCTCCCTGGTAAAAAATATTTTCAATGGTTATTGTTTTTCCCGTAAAAATTTTGGACATAAAATTGTAAATTGTAGAGGATATTTTGGAAAAATCTAATAAGAAATAACATAAATGAACCTTATCATTGAAACATAGATATAATATTTTACATTCACGTAGAAATAAGCTCACAGACAAAATCCATTTTCTCCTTTATTTGATGATATTGAATGATATCTGTTGGGAACAGGTCCCCTAGGGTTAATTTTGGGGTTAAAAGCCCAAGTTTTCGGGCTAAAGGCCCAAGTTTTATATAAAGAATTTAAAGTCTTTGCATTTTATGATCGTGGAGTGTGAAGGTGTAAAGAGTCAAAAAGGGTTTCTGCCCTTAGTTTAGGTAACTTGTGTCGATTTTATGAGATCCACCATTGGTTCACGGACCATGGGAATGTATAAAAAGGGAGAGTCTTAGAAGAGTCTAAGCAATTCTTAGTAAGTCTTTGGGAAATTAATTGATGTAATGGGTCTGTGAGGGCTAAGAGTGAAGAGTGTTAGCGTAGGAAGAGGCTCTACAACTAAGTGCACAGAGGCCTAGGGTAGAAGTCTGCAGCTGAGTGCACAGACCCCTACAGCTATGTGCATAGGGAAGTTAGAGTTTGTACTGAAGATCTCAAACATAAATAAAGAGAATTATTCTGGAGATACCTATGTATGAGCTATTTTACTTTTGTTATGAATGTATGCGGTTATGTTATGTTGAATACTGGGTTTATAATTTAATGATGTATTGATGCATGAATCTATGTGTTTTACTTTGTTATATGAACGCAAGTAAGAATATCTATTTATGCGAAGATAATCATAATGCATGTTGAAGTTATCCAATACTTAAGCTAATCTGGGTAGACACAGAAGTAAGGGTGATTACAAAGGCGCGTAAGTGTCTGAATTGCCTATTCAGGGTAAGCGAAGGACGATTGCAGACCTTCGCGAAGGTCTCGAAGCCAAATAAGAGAAGTATATTGATAAGCCCTAAAGGGCATATCGGTCTACGCGAAGGAAGGGTTAGGGTATAAAATGACATCACAACTATCTCAGGGTGCGAAAACTTGGTTCTTGCATCTGTCAGTTCGCACTCTGTGGATTGATATCGAAAGGGCCAGTAGTGTAAGGATTTGCTTGGCTAATTAACACTGAACCTAGGTCAGGGCCCATCAAGCCAACAAATGGTTCTGTTGTTGGGACCAGGATCTGCATATCGAGATGTGTGATGTCACATCACTGGAATCCAACTAAGAAGGAGATTGAAGATTGGTTGGATAGAAAGATCCATGAATTCGTGGCACAAGAGAAAAAGAATCCGCAATTAATGAAAGAATAGTGGTTGGACAGATACCTGTACATGGAGATACATGAGATTTTCTTTTGTTCCTTCTCGGTCGAGTTGTATGAGTGGATTGCGAAATTGGCAGACGACCAAGGAAGGTGGAGGCTTGACGGTCCAATAGCCTGGACGCTAGAGTTAATGCGAAGATTAGAAGCCTCTGAAGATAAGATCGTACGTGTCGTCGATCATTGGCTCGATCGTATCATAGGAGGGTTCGTGACAAAGTTCACGGTTGATACGTCGGTCAGTTATAGAGAAGCAGAGCACTGCTTCTTCAAGGGGCCATGAGGTAAGTATTTAATGTCCTTGAATACTTGGATTAAGATGATGTTGTGTGAAAAGTGGGTTATGCAACAACCTTGATGTTTGGGGCTACGCGAAGTGGAAGGACATTCAGGAGCAAAGGCAAAACAGGGCCTGAATATAGCCCACTAATTGAACCTCCTTTAAGTGATGATGAGGAAGCAACAAAGGCATCTTCGTAGAGCGTTGTTCAACTAATAAAGCAAGGGTTCCCGTGAATACCCCATCCACCCACACTTCCACCATCTTCACCTCTGCCACATACACCTTCACCTACACCACCACCACCTTCGCCACCATTCAATATGGCGATCTCAGTAAAGCTTCCTCTATTCAAGGGCTTGGGAAATGAAGATCCGGACTAGTTTTGGTTTGTTGCGAAGGTTGTATGGGAAGCTCAGTGTTTCACGAATGATCAAATGAAGAAAGCAATGTTGGTTAGTGCTTTGCAGGATCACGAGCTAACATGGTACATTAAGTACTGCACTGATAACCTATCGTACGCATTGGCAGATATCCAGATCGTGCTGAATAAGGAATTTAGTAGACCTAAATCTGAAGCGCAATCAATTAAGGGGTTCAAAGAGATCACGACGAAGCCTGGTGAGACACCCTATGATCTGGATCAAAGATTTAAGTGTACAACCTGCGAATCTAACATGAATCTAACTGATGGGTAGCACCACGAATGGTTTGTCGCTTTTCTCCTACCTCATCTAAGGGTTGCGCTATCACAGTAAAAGATTGGGACCCAGGCGGAAGCCCTGGAAATTGTGATGAGATTACATGAGACCCCGATGCAAGATGCTAATCCTAGGGTTCAATAGATTAATGTGCAGTTGTAGAAGCTTTGCCTAGAAATACAGAGTCTGAAGAAAGATAGAACAACTTGGCTCGAGGTGCGCAAAGAAGTTTGGTGCTTGAAGTGCAAAGGTTAGGGGCATGACAAATATCACTGTCCAGTTTTTGCAAATTATGTTTCATCATGGGGACCAATTCCTCTAAGGCTAGAAGCTCTAGTAGGGTCAATTACAGGGCCCACAGTATGGTGTGCTATTTATCAGGTAGCTGGAAAACATGCGACAGACAATTGCCATTTGCTATAGAAATTCATACAGACATCGCAACAACTCTTCTACAACTTTTTTCAATTGGTGGGTCATGATGAGCACAATTTCCATAATTACAAATTAATGATGGATAGAACACCTGCATATAGGGTGCAAGAAGAAACGTGGCCTCCGGAACAAGGTGGTGGGGGAACGCGAGGCGAATATTAGGGGTGCAGATGATGCCAAGGTGGAGGAGGACCTGGTAGGGGTCGAGCATAGGTCATTTGTTACAACTGTGGGGGACGAGGACACTATGCACGAGACTGCCCAAATCCAGCACGTCTGTCATGCCGCTATTATACTCAGTTTGACCATGCAATGGAAGATTTCCCGGTATTGCTAGCTAAGATACATGAAAAGGGGGAATAACCTTAACATCTGACTTAGAACCTGTAGATGGTGAGGGCTGAGCCTCGTGAGGAAGACCCTAAGGTAAATATTTTGCTGTGGAGTGGAACGATGATTGGTGAAGATAAGGGGAAGCAGCCTGAAGAAGGTGAGTGGGTCCACAAAGCGCTAGAAAAGGAGATTGAGTTTGACCTAGAACGTGCTAGAGAAACATTTATGGAAGCGAAGAAAAGCTTCGCTGAGGCCTCTACCTCAGGAAGTCAGGAGAAGCCGGCTAAAGAAATGGACCCTTCCATGATTACTACTTTCTTAGAGACCTGTATGAAGTTGCTGTGCCAAAGAAAGGCTGTGAAGGGACTGCAGGAATCAATCAATAGGTGTGCTAGGAAGGAAAATGCTACTAAAGGACCACGCATAGTCATGAAGATTTGTAGGCATAAGGCAAGAACGGGGCATGAGATGAGGCTCACTACACAGATAAGAGACTATGAGATGGATCGAGTTATTCTAGATCTGGGGTCAGACACGAATGTTTTGTCGAAATAGACATGGGAGAGGATGGGGATACCTACGCTACAATGGTATCTGATTCAGTTAAGAATGGAAAATCAACATAAAATCATCCCAATGGGAAGATTGCAGGGAGTAATGGTTGATATTGAGAGCACGAGATTATTAGATGATTTTGAAGTAATAGAGATTGTGGATGAAAACAACCCCTACCCTGCACTCCTTGGGATTGATTGGGCCACTAACATGAATGCAGTAATCAATTTAAAGAAGAGAATATGATATTTGAGAAGAAATCACTCTACGTAGTGGTGCTCCTGGACCCTGCAGAAGGACCGCGCTATACTAAACCGGTCTGTGATAATGAAAGTGATGAAGATTTGGACCAGATTTACAAGATAATGGTGCAAGATCAGGATTGGGTGAATCCAGCAGTGGATGGGCGTATTGCATGGGGCCGCGAATGTTCCTGCACATCAGATTCAGACGAAGAATTGGAACACTGGAAGAATCAACTACATGAAGTATCCATGTGGCACTGTAATATGATGACCAAGTCGTTGCGATGTTTATCGTCAGAGGTAAGAAATCTGCCTTACTATGACGGTTTAACTGATGTTGATAACATTTTGGATGCATTCGAAAGATAAGTGCCAAAGAAGCATCGCTTCCAGGCCTTGGATTGGGTGCTGTGCACTACGCCTGTGAGATGATGGGGAATGCATAAGGACAATTTTGATGATTGGTGTGTGTATAGAAAGATGATGAGAGTGTGGTTTGGTCACCCACAAGTGCAGCTAACAAAAAAATATGATGGGAGGAATGACCCGCACAACCATTTGGCCAATTGGATTGAAGTGTATGGAACGGAGCCTAAGCCAGAGTGGGTACATTTTTTTTGTCATACCTTGGATGTTATACTGATGAATTGGTACTTGGAGACAGAGCTCTGGCATGGCACTAAAGAATGGGATGTTTTGTGCCAAGTATTTTTGATGACGTTCAACTTTGAGGATAGATTTGAATGTATTAATGAAGCATTGCAGGAGGTCAAGACAACGATCTTCAGGATACCGCAGGATCCTTTAGATTTGATTCAACCTGATTGGAATATCCATCATTTATCCATCCCATTTCATAATTTCAAGAACAAACCCTACAGTCCGTCTCACCCTGAAAATTTCTTGAAAAAACAAACAGAACATCCTCTCCATTTTCACAAACCTACATCATTTCTCATCACTCCCATATAGTTAGAAGACTATGAAGGAAGAAGGAACGACTGTTACAAGAAGGCAGAATGCTACTACAAGAAGGAAGAAAGGAAAAAATTATGCTAAAAACCAAAAAAAGGTAGTGCTTAAGAGAGACCTAATCAAAACAGAAAATTCCAAGGCCATTAGGCAATCATCTAGGCCACAAAAGAAAAGAAGAAGGCAAGATAATGGTCTCAAGAAACACTGATTTTTCTTTGCACAAATATGTTTTTGGGCTTTTCCTTGTAGAAATTAGAACCAATATTCTTAATGCACAAGAGAGAGGTCACTAGGGCCATGAATGAGGCATAATGAGGTCACTAAGTTGCTCATAGGATGAAAAACACTTTCAGCAGGGGGTATGATGAGCCTCTAAATTAAACATAAATTAAGGCCCATCTAACCATCCTTTAGCACATTAAACCTCTCTTTTTGCATTAGATAATGCATTTTTAACTTTAATATATTCATTAGGAAAGTTTATGAATAATTTCATATTTGTGCATGATATTATTTATTTTTATGGAATATTATGAGAATATTGGGAAGATTATGAAGATTTGGAGGAGGAGATAATTTAGGGACTTGCTCCCTACTACAGTAGGATCAATATTAAATAATAAATCAACAATATATTATGGAATTATGGCATAGATTGTGGATCCAATGATTGAGAAAATCTAGGAATGTGTTCCCTGTCATTTAATGTAGATTCCTAGTAATGGGAACTAGATCCACTAATCAGGGGATTTTGGTGGGGGAATCTTCCTCCTTTCATGGGGAATGATTCCTAATCATTTTATATAAGTACCAAGTCGAATTTTCCTCTAGGGAGAGATTTTTATTAGTCTTTTTGTGGAGAGAACTCATATTTATGCAGCGCCATTGTATTTTATTGTAGGGATGTAATTGTATTAATGAAAATAATGAATATTGGTGTCATGTTCAACTTCTAAATCTTGTTCTCCTCCACATGTCTCTGATTTTCCTCGGGCTTGGCCATCCCAGGAGCCTTTTGCATCAATTTCTTTTCTTTTTTTCACTTCTTATTCACATGCATCTCTTGTTCTTATTTCTTTCATTTTCTGCATTTAGTATTAATGATTTCTTGTTGTAGGATTGGGTTAAATGGTTGATGTAAGTTATTTTTCAGGATCACAAGCATCATTTAATCCTTGGAAAATCTTTGGAATGTCATTGTAATTATTGAGCTATTTGGATTAGTCTTATTATTCCCAAATCTAGATTTCTGGAACTCCTTTTTAGCAAAGAATAGTAAATTTATGCTATCTTTTAGAGCATTCTAAGGAGCTTCAATTGATTTGGTTCCACTTGAATTATATCACAAAAACATTCTATTTAATGACAAAATTTACCCCATTGCATTTTCACTTGATTAGGTTAGGTATTTGATAGATTTACTAGCTCACTAGTTCTCGAATGCCTGCTTTTTAGACTAAGTAATTTCCCGTTATTTAATAAATCTTTCCCATGTATAGATTAATTTGTGGATATATGCAGAAAATAATGTGTGTTGTTGCAGGAGTTTCTACATTGCAGGGAGACATCATCTCGTTCGCCTCATCCAAGCCTCATCCACCCATGTCGCCAAAGCAAAAATTACCATTTCCATTGAGCAAATCTACCCATATTGAAGCCCTTGCTTGAGTTCTGGGTAGTGTCCACCACCTCCATGCTTTATTCTTCCATTATCCACATTTACCAAGCTCCATTCCACCTTCTAGACCACTTCCTAAGCTTTCAACCTACTTTTTGTAATAAAACAGGGGATCCTGTCGACATCCTGTAGGAACTAGTACTTCCTGTAAACATCATGTAGGAAAACGTATAGTGGCCTGTTTTGAGCCTGAACTGAGAAAAATCATCACTAGAAGCCAGGATTAGGCCCCTAATTTCCCTCCAAGCCATCTGAACCATTGTACTCATTTTCCTCCACACCTGTCTCCCCTTCCAAAGAACTAAGCAAGATTAGCATTTACATTTTTCAAGAAAAAAGATAAAAAGGAAAAAAGTTATTTTATATTTATTTATGCAGACAACAGTTAGCACTCTCTAGATCAGATTCCATGCTCAATTATTTTAAATCATCACATGCGATAAATAGGGTTAAGTTAGGATTCTTTTACATTTAGTTCATGATCTTTATGCAATTAGAATATGTTTATTTCCTTGTACTTTATTTATTGCAATAGGTTAGGGTTTCCATTTCAGTTCATTTTTTGTAATTAGTTTAGGATTTGATTCAGTACATGCACTCCATTACATCATGACAACAAAGGAAGGACACATTGTATGATGCACATATAGTGTCGAAACCTCTTAAGTTTGTACGAACCCCTGGTTGATAATTAAAAGTCAGTAGCCTTGGGAGTTAACATTCTTGTTGCAATACTGAGGCTCATCAGTCAGATTAGCTGCAGTTGGCCTAGAGATACATGCACATATCCGTATTAGTGAAATGAGAATCAAAGTAAGAAGAATGATTGTTACCATAGCTCTTGGTGTGGTGTTACGAGAGAGCGCAAAGTAGCGGAGTGGAAGACCCTCAGCTAGCTCCAAGATCAATACCTGCACATAAACAAGACAAGGTGTAATATCACAACATATAACGTCAATAATCAATACAATAATACATACGGATATCTAACTACATACATCTAAGCTAATCATTAACTTTGCATAAACATGTAAATAAATCAGAATACCAATTCCATGGAGTGGACAACACAATTGCAGGTCTATATTAATGATAGAAAAGAGTGATTACAACCATTAGTTACATCAACCTTCCCTTACTCCTCCAACTCATCTCTCTCTCTCTTCTTAACCTCATGAAGAGCCAATGTCTAATACAATATTTGACAGTCATTAGGCAATCCTTTCATTAGTTTTGGCCCCTTTCACAATTTCCATAGCCTCAAATATATAGCATGAGAGGATAAGCCTTGCCAAATCCTTCATGAGTTCCTTTGGAAAAAAGCAGACATGTTTCCATGCTTTAGCACTCTTTCCCTATTTGTAGACTCCATTACGAATAGTAATTCCTCCAAACAGGTCGAATCTGGATGTTTCCCTGCTTTTATGAGGTGACACAGGAGTGAATATAGGGATATTTCTTAGTCAACTTGATCCTTTGACCTCCATAAACTCACTTAAGTTGACTAATTCTCTTCCCGAGGTAACAAACATAGTTACCCTAGGGACTAACGCACTTGATGCATGGCTAGGAAGCTTTATAAAGCAGGTTGCTAGTTCTTGGAGAGCGTTAGCTTGACAAATAGGCTTGTGAACTTGGTCAATCTTTCAGTCATCTTTCCCTTCTCCTATGAGTTGATGAGGAGATAATTTTCCTATATAACATCTAGCCATAATTTACTAGATGGATTGAAGTACACCATTCACGTTTGAGGATCTTTGGTGGGATACTGTTGATGATGTGCTACAAGCAGTAAAAGTAGCTATCTTTAAAATACCCCAGGAACCAATGGAAGTACTTTAGCCGGATTGGGCAACCCAGCTGAGCTGCGCGTTGGAGTGTTACAATGTAAATATTAAAGAAGACAATGAAGACCCGCAAAAAGTTAACATTCCAGAAACTGCGAGCTATCGCGAGGTTTAGGGGCCATTAATTGAATACCCTGACATGACAACGTCGATAAAGAAAAAGAAGGTAAACATTGGTACAGAGGCTGAGCCGAAGTATGTAATGCTCGATGACTACTGGGATGATGCGACAATGGATAAGGTCGCTGAGTTACTCCGCGAGTACCAGGACTTATTTTCGACTAAGATCACAGACCTAAAGGGGATCGTTAACGATTTAGGGATGATGAAGATCACCCTAAAACCCAGCGTGAAGCCAATTAAGTGGAGGCCTTACAACTTGAATCCGAAGTACAAGGAAAAGGTTCGCGTAGAACTAGACAAAATGCTCACAGCCGGAATCATTGAGCCAGTGGAAGAATCCAACTGGGTAAGCCCTATGGTAGTGCAGGAGAAGAAACAGAAGGGCGAGATAAGAATATGTGTGGACTCCAGGAAACGATTCCTATGTACACGACCCATTCTCGACTCCGTTCACAGATGAAGTATTAGAAAATGTCGGCGGGCAAGAAGCATATTCTTTTACTAATGGGTTCTCACGATACCACTAGATCAAAATCGCGCCGGAAGGCAGGAGCAATACCACCTTCACGACTAAGTGGGGCTGCTTCCAATACATCGTTATTTTGTTTGGGTTGAAGAACACATTGGCCATCTTTTCGTGCATAGTGTTGCAGCATTCAAAGATTATATCCAAAAATTCCTGGAGGTCTATTTAGACGATTGGACTGTATTCGGGTTGGTTAAGCACCATGTGGCAAGCTTACGCTTGATGCTGGATACTTCCCGATGACACCAAATCACACTGAACCTCAAAAAGTGTATGTTTCTCATTCCCTTTGGGAACTTGTTAGGACATGTGGTCTGCAGATAAGGACTATGGTAGACCCTACAAAAATTGCAATCATTCTTAACTTGGAAGCACTGCAAAGTGTTAAACTGTTGCGTGCTACCTTGGGCCATACATGGTACTATAGGAAGTTCATCAAAAGATATGCTCAGATCACCACGCCAATGGAGAAACTGTTAAAAAAGGATGTTACATTCTGTTGGAATCATGACTGCATGAAGAGCCTGGATGTACTAAAAGAAAAATTGGCCTCCACACCAATCCTAGGCTTCCAAAAATGGGATGTGGAGTTTGATGTCCAATTTGACGTGTCATGTATAGTGTTGGGAGCAGTACCCACATAGGAGGGTGGAGAGGGCTTGGATCACCCTATCACGTTTGCAAGTTGAAGATTGTCTAAAGCAGAAAAGAACCATTCCACAACTGAACATGAGGGGTTGGCCATGGTGTATGTGCTCTAGAAATATCGGAATTATTTACTAGGACATTTCAAGATGTATACAAACCATTTCACGTTACAATACTTGGTCAATAAGCTTGTGTTGGGGGGGTGCATATGCAGGTGGCTCCTATTGTTCCAAGAATATGACTTTGAGGTCGTCGTGAATCCTGGACGCCTGAAAGCGGGACCAAATCACTTGTCGCGTATTGAGATGGGAGAGGAACCTACTAGTTTGGAGGAAGGATTACCTGACACACAACTCTTTTATGTGTGCATAGCAGATGAACACTTTGAAGATATAATCCATTTTCTGACAACTGGAACTGCACCGAAGGAATACTCCGTCCAGTAGAAGAAGGAACTAGTGGTGCGCGCGATTGATTTTTCTATCATCGTGGGGAACCTATACAAAATGGGAAATGATGAGATACTGCGAAGGTACGTCCCTGAATTTGAATGAAGTCATATCCTCACAGAAGTGCATGGAGGCGCTACAGGAGGACACTATGCAGGATGAGCGACTGCACAAAAGATTCTCTGCGCAGGGTTGTGGTGGCCAACCCTTCATCAGGATTCAAAAGCACATTGTAAGGATTGTAGTATATGTCAAAGGACATGTAAACCCTCACGGAGGGGCGATATGCCTTTGAAACCACAAGTTACACTGCAGCCCTTCGAAAAATGGGCAATCAACTTTGTAGGTGTTATAGACATATTTGGGCACTACAACCCCAATCTTATATGTCGATAAACCAAGGGCTCTTTAACCCCTAAAAGTGTTGTTTCATACCCTAAAGGATCATGGTCAATTGATTACATCATTCCCCAGAATTTCCACCTGGAGAACCACTCAGAACTGGCCAAAACTGGACCATACTGACTACTCCACTATTAGGGTGTGATGCATACTGACTCCTACACTAGCCAGGTGTGATGGATACTGAAGAGGCCTTTTGTCGGGTGCAATAAGTGAGAATGGATAAATGTCTCAGATAGTTTGCTAAGTGGATGCTCATGGAATCTTCTAGAAACTTCTCCTATGACACTTGCCTCTTTCAATTCACCCAGGGATGAGTAAGAGATCCAAGAAATCTCCAAGTGGAACCAAGAACAACAAGTGGAATGACACTAATAAAAAACTCAGAGATGAATCACACCCTTGCAGACATCTATAAATGGATTCCTCATCTGAGAGATCTAGAGGTTGGAATTTTGTAATTTGTAAGGGAGTGCTGATAGTTTGTCTTTGAGAAAGAACATTGCATTGTTGGGTGATCTTGCTTTTCATGAGGTGAAGAGGGCTTTGATGCTGGTAGGATGATGCTGGATCAGACAACTGGGTTGTAATTCTCCCTTCTATTTTAATAAAGTTCTTTGAGTTTTACTCCATACAATCGTGTATTCGTGAATGTTGTTATTTGTAAATGCCATTGTATGCTCATTGTATTTCTAATTCTGCAATGCTTATGATATAATAGATCAAGATGCTTTGATGGTGTTTTGTTACTTTGTCTCTACAAGTATTCTCTAAGTGAGATAAGTAGGAAAGGAGTTGCAAGCTTTGTCGAGGGGGAGAGAGTTCAAGCAAAGAGTCAAGCGGAAGATATAGGTTGGTTCCTTTGTCTCTCTCTTATCTATCATACATAGAGGAAATCCCAAATTGCTTTGATTGTTTGTTTCTAGGATAGCTGCCAATCCTAGAGGGCTAGCAGTTCAAAAAGACACTAGTTTTCTTGGAAACAAAAGGGTGACTCCACTGGGGAGCGAATAGTTTGTTTGTTTGCTGTTTTTGTTTGTTTTATAAACTATAGATGGAGCCTGAAGTTAGCTATATAGCCTTCGATCTGCTCTTCCTCTGCAATTTCAAAGTAGATGAATGCTGCTTCAGTCAATTTCCGGTTTAATTTATGAATTGAACATCTAACTTACAAGCATTCTAGATGCCCTTTTGGTAGCTTAGTCGCCTCTCAAGATCATACCCCTGTACTTTGCTCTCTACTGTCCATTGTAGCTCAGCTTAACTCACTGAATTCAACTGCAAATTTGAGCCAAAACCCATCTCAGTGCATTGGCTATCACTAGAAGCCAGTATGCATCGCATTTCTTGAGTGTTGCAGGTGTGATGCATCCCTGTTTTTGTGAAGCACAGGTGCGATGACTAAGTAATCCTATTTCTCTCCTTGAAATTTGGAGTTTTTTGTCTTTGTTTTCAGCTCTGTTTAGTTGTTTTTTGTTGCTTATGAATAGTATCTCATTGCTGAAGCTTGCTTACATTACATTGTCTAGCCTCCATTGACAAGGATTAGTAAATGTTTTTATGTATTTTTCCATCATTTACAATCTTTTGTCGAAAAGTTACATAAATTGATCTGTCGTTTTGGTGCAAAAAGTGTCGTAACTGTCGTTTTTGTGTCGTTGAGTCTTCCTTCTCTAAGTAGTCGATTGAACTTTTTGATTTGTATTTGATTTGATTTGTTGGTATTCGAAGTGTCGAAAGAATTTTCTATTCGAAATTGAAAAGTGTCATTTAGTCTTCCTTTGCATTTTGAAAAGAAATTGTCAAAATGTCAGTTTGAGTGAAATGTTTCAGATCTATACTTAGTTCTCTTTTTTGGCATTCCTCACATTAAGGGAATGAAAAAAAAATACATGCATTTGCATTTGAATTTAGACTATGTGTGAAAGATGATTTAGGAAAAGTGCATTTAGTGTGTGCTCTTTGCTCTTTGTTTGAAAGAACCATAATCTTCTTTCCTTAGTAGCTAGGATTTTCACTGCTAAAAATAAACAACAATTGTTTATCATTGTAGATTGCATTTAGGAATTTTACATCTACATCACGTGGTGAACCATTGAAAGGCAAACTTCTAAGTAAGATAAAATCTAAAATAAATTTCAATGAACTTAACAACGCTTTGGAACCTAACACACCATTTAGAGGTCTAGGCTAGAGACGTGTTCCGACGTCGTAAAATCTAGTAACTATCGTTTTCATCGAAGGTTGGGTGATTCCTCCTCTTTGATACGACAAGTGGTAGCACGGACTTGTGCTCCCCGTATCATTGAGTATATATTGGGAGACCACAATAGGGTTATATCCTTTATCCATAGGAAGCCGTGTCTGCTGCCCTATCGATTGCAATGCACTGAACACAAGATTCAGGAAGATTGACTACCGTACATAAGTCCTTGGTAATTTCCCTTTAATTTATCACCAAGGTGTCTATTGCAGTTTTGCGATTGGTTTGCTAATCCCTTTGTCTAGATTTCCAGAGTTTGTTCCTTTTTGACTCTTTAAAAGAAAAGGTCCATCTGAGCTCTTGTCACTTCAGGCTCATTAAAAATCAAAGGGGATTAGAGTCATATTTAGCTTTTTCTCGACTCTTAAAAATTGAAAAAGCAAATTTGTGTCAAAGTGTCATTAAAATTTATTAAATTCGGAATAATATCCCTGTTCCTTTGTTGATCTTAGGTTGAGATAATGGAGTCCACAAATCAAGGAATCCCTCTTGAGGGGAATCCTAGTCCATTTTCTTTTTGGGGAAATATTGGTGCTCCATATATGGCCACATTGTCCCTTCTAGGAATCACAATTGGTCTGCCGATTTGGCTTTTCTCAACCTCCGTCATTCAAAATACTGTGATTCCTTAGCAATCGAATCAGAAACTAGTCAACACTAAAGTTGACCCTTCACCTTCTTCTTCGTTTGTTTCTCCTTCCCCTTCTTCTTCTTCACTCGGTGAAAATAGTGATGCTAGTAACCGGGTGATTGAGAATAAGAAGAAAGGGAAAGAGAAGAATAAGAAGTCAGTTAAGAAAGGGGGCAACCATGAAGCATCTGGTGAAAACCCATACATTGAGCTTTCCAAACCCAGGCATCCATGCATAATTTGCAAAGGAAACCATTTTAATCGAGAATGTCCATGCATTCCTCAGATCTTGAGAGAATGGTCCCCCCATTCACACCATCCGGTGTCATCGACCTCTGGTGATCATGTTGATAGCACACCATCAACTAGTAATAGTGAAGTTCACGGACATAAAGGAAAGGTCAAAACTCCATGTAGGCTATGTGAAGGGGACCATACCCTTCCCCATTGTCCCTTTTTGGATGAGGCCAAGAGAATCTTGCATAACTGTCCTGCTTCACTGCAGCGACTTCCACCTGGATACAAGAAACTCTCACCAAGTCCTTTACTAGTTGAAAATCCGACTGACATAACTCAATTTTCGGTCAAAACACCTATCATTGAGGGTGAATCTTCTAACTCCATACCAGACCAAAGTTAGTAGGTCAAGATGGCAGTTGACCTAGTTTTACCTTCAGAAGGTCCACCTTCAGATGATACCATTCCCAAAGAGAATGAGAACGATACCATTCAAATTATTTTTATTACTTCAGAGTCTAATGAAATTGGGGGCAATCCTCCTGTTCCTTCACAACAAGAAGAGAATACCCCAGTTCCCACTACTCAAGGGGTCAGTTCAACCGTTTATTCGGTACCCCCTCCAAGCAGTCTAGTCGCTTCCTTTGATTGGAATCGACTAGCAAGATCCTGCCTTCCTTCTAATGTACCATTCCAGATCATAGTAAAAGTTCACAAAATGATTGTGTCTGGAACAATCATAGATGAAGGGGCTTCAGTGAGTATCCTTTCCTCAACTACTTGGAAAGTGCTTGGTTCTCCATCGCTTATGCCTATTACTCAGAATTTGTCAAGCTTTAACAAAGGAACTAGTCAACCATTAGGGATCCTTCCTAAGTTACCAATAACTTTGAGAAGGAAAGATGTTCACTTGAACGTGATGGTAGTCCAAGGACCGTTAGATTACAATCTACTCCTTAGGCATGACTATGTTTACAACATGGAAGCTATTGTCTCAAAACTCTTTCAAGTGATGTGTTTCTTGCATGAAGGCCAAATTGTCACTATTGACCAACTTTCATTTTCCAGTTCAAGCACAGCTTTGAGACAAAAATCATCCTTAAATGGTCCTTTTGCATCGAGAATGTCTCTTCATTCTTCATTCCATCCACCTAATTACCACGAGTAGTCTGGTGAATGTAACGAAGATTATGGGGCATGCACACTGGTCTGCTTGGGTGGACGAACCTAGCTGAAAAGATAAGTTTCCGTGCAGGTTATGTGATGGGAAGTGTTATCTCACACCATTCACCTTTGTCTATTTGATGGACAAAGCTCGGGAAGTGTTTTGACTGCCGAGTAAAACCATCCTGCTTAACCGCAATGATTTCCATATGGCTACTGGAAACTCTCCTTTTCTCAATGCCTGGGGGCATGCAAACCTTTTTATGCAAGCTAAAAATGACCAATTTCATTTTTTAGCTTTTTAGCTTTTTAGTTTTTTAGTTTTTCAACTTCTTAGGTTAGGTGATTGGTATGACACACCATTCACCTTTGTCTGCACCGTAGACAAAGCAAAGGAATCGTTTTGTCTAGTTGCTGATGAAACCATCCTAGCTAACCATGGTAGTTCCTTAGCTTTTTAGTTTTTTTCTAGCTTTTTAGCTTTTTAGTTTTGTCGTTTCTAGCTCACATAAAACGAAATTGAGCATATGTTATCCCACAGTTCAAGCTCATTAAAAAATGAACTAGGCTATGAGAAATGTTATCACATGGTTCAAGCTCGTTAGAAAATAAACCTATCACTGAGCATAGTTTCTCTCGGTTCAAGCTCGTTAAAAAAAGAATCCACATTTGGTAAATAAACTTCGTGATTGCCATAATATCAGCCTTTTGAGCCTTGGTTGTGTTCCTTCCATCACCTCCATTCTTTTGGTTGATCATACGCTTCCACTTGATTGTTTACCTTTTTGAGGAACAACTGCGATGAGTGGTCCTGTTAGCCACCCTCTTCACATCACCATGTTTTGAGAAGTTCCAAGCTTACTCAGAACTAGTTGCTACCCTAAACACCACTTGTTCCTCAAAAAACGAGTCTACTTTAAACTTTTTTCATACTCGTTAAATATGAAAAGATTGTCGAGCTATTGGCCTTTCCAGATCGTTAAAGTAAGGGGAAGTGCCATCCCTCCTGTATATTTTCATCTTTTTTGGACCTGAGGGATTATCTCACGAAAAAGTTCGAGCGCTTATCATTTTGTCTCACTAAAGTTATTGAAAAAATCATCCCTTTCATATTATTTTATCCTTTTTTGGACTTAAGGGATTATGCTATGAAAAAGAACTACTGGAGTTTCCTTTTTGTCCCTTTTCAAACTCTCTAATCATGAAAAGGACCCAATTATCCTTATCATCAAACTCGTTAAAACAATAGCGACAAACTTGTCCACCCAGACAAGAACGAGTTTCACTGTCGCTAGGCTCGTTAAAACATAGTGACAGGTTTGCCTGAAGGGAAAATTATAGAACAAGCATATGTTATCCTCCTCAAGCTTGACAAAAATAAAGAGGTACTGGTCAGCAATGACTGGGGAAAAAGGGAAGAAAACTTAAAGAATTTTATTGGTAGAAGGTCACTCTTGAACATGACATTTTCACTCCATCACCATAATTGATTCGAGTTGGGTTATTCCGTTCACTGGTCATATCACCATTAGTCTTCCATACCATCTATCTTTTGAGGTTAACGCTACTAACCCATCTCAGTGTCACCTATATGTTCAAGAGAAGTCATTCAGAAAATTCACCATCCAGTTAATGCCTCATCCACTACAATACCTTCACCCTCCATTTTTCATGATTGCCATTCCTGAAACTTGTATCTTCAGATCGTTTTTCACCTCCAGAAAATCATTTGCTTCGTTTCATGTCGTTGACGTGGGATACATTAAGGCCCTCCTACGATGGGTCATTTCTTGTCGACATCAGCTCATTATCCAAGAAGTTGGCTTAGAAACAACCCTTTCAGTACTTTGAAGCTTGCATGCCTCAATGGCAAGTTTCTCACTTCCAGTGACAGGTTTACATCAATGGCCTTCGATCAAAAAATTTTGCGTGGTGTTTGACATCGGATCATATATTCACACCACGTGAATTGTACTATAGTACCTTGAGGGTCATTATCATTATCGGTGATTCCTCTTGCGTCTGTTAACAACTTACATTATTGGCTGGTAATCAAGTGATGTCTATCCATGTTCGACTTCAGGACATCTTTTCACGTGGATCGATTTGTACATCGAGTGAAGTTTGAATGAGTTTGAAGATCCCAGATCTAGTTTCATCCATCCGAGTTGTGATATATTCTGGAATATAAAGACATCAAATGTACGTAGAAGTTGCACAGATGATCATCCAAGCTAAGGGATGATGACTCTACATATAAAGAATCACCAGTCTGCAACTACATACAATTGTCTGTTCTATGTACATGAAAATGACTTTATAAAGCTGAACATGGGAATGCCCGCCTTAGCTAGATCATGGAAAATCATATTGTGATGATGTATTGTATTGTATCTTATAGAGGTCACTTTCCAGGTAGAATACCTCGGATAATCATGATAAAGCATTTCACTCGACATCAAAAGATTTACGACTTCATGCTTTAGGAGGCAACTATTATAGACATATTTGGGCACTGCAACCCCAATCTTATATGTCGATAAACCAAGGGCTTTTTAACCCCTAAAAGTGTTGTTTCATACCCTAAAGGATCATGGTCAACTAATTACATCATTCCCCAGAAGTTCCACCTAAAAAACCACTCAGAACAGGCCAAAACTGGACCATACTGACTGCTCCATTGTCAGGATGCGATGCGTACTAACTCCAACACTAGCCAGGTGCGATGCATACTGGAGAGGTCCTTCTGTCAGGTGTGATGAGTGAGAATGGATAATGTATGAGATAGTTTGCTAAGTGGATGCTCATGGAATCTTCCTAGAAACTTCTCCTATGACACTTGCCTCTCTAAATTCGCCCAGGGATGAGTAAGAGATCCAAGAAATCTCCAAGTGGAACCAAGAACAACAAGTGGAATGACATTAATAAAAAACCCAGAGATAAATCACACCCTTGCAGACATCTATAAATGGATCCCTCATCTGAGAGATCTAGAAGCTGGAATTTTGTAATTTGTAAGTAAGTGCTGATAGTTTGTCTTTTAGAAGGAACATTGTATTGTTGGGTGATCTTGCTTTTCATGAGGTGAAGAGGGCTTTGATGTTGGTAGGATGATGCTAGATCAGACAGCTGGGTTGTAATTCTCCCTTCTATTTTAATAAAGTTCTTTGAGTTTTCTTCCATACAATCGTGTATTTTTGAATGTTGTTATTTGTAAATTCCATTGTATACTCATTGTATTTCTGATTCTACAATGCTTATGATATAATAGATCGAGATGCTTTGATGGTGTTTTGTTACTTTGTCTCTATAGGTATTCTCTAAGCGGGATAAGTAGGAAAGGAGTTGCAAGCTCTGTTGAGGGGGAGAGAGTTCAAGCAAGGAGTCAAGTAGAAGATCCAGGTTGGTTCCTTTGCCTTTCTCTTATCTATCATACATAGAGGAAATCCAAAATTGCTTTGATTGTTTGTTTCTAGGATAGATGCCAATCCTAGAGGGCTAGTAGATTAAAAAGACACTAAGTTTCCTGGAAATAGTAGGACCTATCAAACCTTAGGGAAAAACAGGCGTGAGATACATTATCATCGCGACAAAGTACCTAACTCGTTGGGTAGAAGCGCAACCGGTCAAAGACTGCACGACCGCCATGACTGAGAAGTTTTTGTTTGAACATGTGTTGACTCAATTTGGATTCCCAAAAATCTTAATGAGTGATCACGATACACATTTCCTGAATGAAACCATCAGCGCACTAACAGATGAGTTTCAGGTGTATCATCAGGAAAGCGCACTATATCACCCACAAGCTAATGGGGTAGTAGAAGCATTCAACAAAATATTAGAGACTGTGCTAACCAAAGTCTACAATGCATAGCAGAATGATTGGGACCTGCATGTACCCGCAATACTATGGGCTTATAGGACAACGTGCAAGAAATTGATGAGACAGACACCTTTCCGGTTGGTTTAAGGTGTGGAAGTTGTCATGCCAATGGAGTATATTGTACCTAGTTTGCCCATAGCAGTGCTCACAAGTATGATGGACTGCGAAACCCTGGAAGAAAGGCTCGCGCAGTTGGAATAACTTGAGGAGGAATGGTTCCTGGCTCGCTTTCATCAGCAAGTGCAAAAGCAGCGTGAGAAGGCCTGGCACAATCACCATATTAAGTTTCACACCTTCAAGGTAAATGATTTAGTGCTGTTATATGATAGTAAGTTTGATAAATTCCCGGGAAAGTTCAGAATGCATTGGTTGGGACCATACATTGTTAAGGAGGTCATAGATGGAGGTGTGGTATAGCTAGTCAAACTAAATGGAGAACCTTTCCCAGGAAAAGTGAATGACAACCAATTAAAGCCCTCCATGAGTGGCCCAACTATTTGACTAGCCGACAGAAGCACAGTCTTCGCGCTCCGAGGATTTGGAAGAAGGTGCAGGAATATAAACATAGGCAGGGGATACACGCAGAGATGTAGAGAAGCACTTCCGATGCCACAGTCTCGGAACAACGCATGCAACAGAACTAGTAGGCAGTGACTCAATGCACTACTGACCTTGCAGTAGTTCGGGCATAGTTAGAGGGACTCTGCGTTGACAGAGTGACTCAAGGGCGAGTCATGATGTTTGTGTTGGGGGTTTTTTGGGCATGGGATCCCCCCAAGGCATGTTTTGGGGCTTAAAGCCCAAGTTTTGACTGAGTGTTCTTGTAAAAGCTCCGCGAATTGTGGGCACGGGGCACAAAATTGTAATAAAGTCACAGGGTTGTCCACCCTAGTTTTTGTAATGCAATGTCGGTTGGATAGACCTACCCATGGTCTGCTAACCACGGAATTGTATAAATAGAGCGAGGCTCTAAGTGTATAATATAACGAATAGAAGATGGAATAGAAGATAGAGGAAGAGGGCAAGTCTAAGTGATTGACTCGAAGTTTAAGGTGTGTCTGTGGGTTATAGAGTAGGAGAAGGCTCTGCAGCTGAGTGTGCAGAGGCCTAGTAGTCCACATCTGTGTTCCCGGACCCCTGCAGTTGAGTGTGCAGGGCATGTTGAGTCTATAACCGTTGGGAGAATCAATAAAGAGAAGTTTTGCTATAACTCTGTGTATCTTTTCCTAGTTTAATGCATGATTGGTTATAATTTGCAAGTATACTGTCTATTTACTTCGTGAACCTGTATGATTATTTTGTATTACTAATTATAACTTAAGACATTCAAGTAGGTGAAGGTAATTAATTAATACTAGAAGATAAGTAAGATCTCGGATAATAGCATAGAGTGCGGCACAACCCCTGGTTAGGGTTGCGCAAAGGCAGTGTATCAGGCCGCAAGGGATGGGAAGTGCATGAAGCAACCTGTGTGTAGGAATAAACAAAGGACCAGTTGAACCTCTCAGACATCTCAAGGGTGCAGAAAACTGGTTCTAGCACCCCCCCATACTACTTCGGGTGAGACCTCAGTCCGTGCTTCGTGGACTGTTGCTGAAAGAGCCAGTAGTACAGGGATTTGTTTGGTTAATTAAATCCAAACCTGGGTCAGGCCCCAACAAGCCAACAATAAAATAAAACTCAAATATTTATCTATAAAAAATTTCTCATTGGTTGCACATGTTAAACATGCCACATAGTAGTGGACCACATTGATCCAGTCCTCTCAGTAGTCGGTCACCACAAATTTAGGGCCATGACTCCACTTGGCATTGGATTTTCAAGCCAAGTACATATCTACTACCATACATAATAGGTCTAAGGTACCAAACTTGGTAGCCTCCAACCAATAAGCTCATGTCCCCCATCAACCCCACCCAAATAGTGCACCCCCTTTTCTTCATATGCAATCCCTCAAGTTGTTTCATTACCTCCAAGTTGTCTATCTTGGTTTTCCAGGGATTTATAGATTCCTATAGCTCTAGGAGTTCCTACTTCCCTCATAGATATCTAAGTAGCCTCCAAGCCCTCACACAAGGACACCTATCCCAACTAATTCTTTGATCAACTAGATAGGGGAACCACCTTTTCTTAAACATGGTGTCCCCATAATTTTTATTATAATATTATATGATAATATTATAATATACTTTCATGTCATGATACTTTTCATGTAGTGGATTCGTAGTCCCCCCATACTCATTTCCTCTCTTGGTTCATAGCAAATAATATGTATTCTAATCCCACTAGTCTTTTATCACACAAGCTATCTAGCCTAATCCCACACACACTTTGGTGTTAAAACTCATAATTACTGTGGCCCATCAGACTATTTAATTATACATATATAGGCACATAGGTGTCAATGGAACTCCACTCACTAGCCTAATTGACATATCATGTGAATGAGTACATTGTAATCTAGGGGAGTCAAGCGAGGGGTATTACATTCTCCTATCTATTCATATTTATCCTAATATTTAAAATTTATTTATAATGACACAAATCTTATAGTATTATGTGTCCAATACCATGAAATACATATGAAATGGATTGTTGGGAGGTGCCCAAGTGTTTTTAAGACCAATTACATATTTTAATAAGAAAAATTTCCCTAAAGAAAATTAAGGTTATTTTTTTATTGGCCTTCTGATTATGTCTATATTTAATTATAACTAGCTAAACCATCTATAAAGGAAATGATTTTACCATCAAAAGATTTGTTGATAATTTGATTAATTAATAGGGTAATATAACTGCCATCGAGAAATTCTCTATTGAGATCCCTATAATCAACACAAACTTGAATGATACCCTATGTTTTGGAACCATGAATAAAGTTGGATACCCATTCCACAAAGATAACTAGGTGTGAAGTAGGAAAGTGTTCCCTCTACGAACAGAGGCAACCCCTCTAGCCCTAGAGTGGGTCTAGTCACAACAAAAGAAAACAACAATTAATTTCCTTAAATAGTCATTATTGGAGGCCTACCTAAAATTGGTGTTTGGTGAAGCTTTCGTTGTGCTGCTCCATCTTCCGTTTCCTTCTCCTTTAATGAGTAATTGACCTGAAACACCACAAGAAAACAACAAAGCACGTAACTGAGAAAAACAATGATCTATTTACTTATAAAGTCAAGGAGTCATAAGCTATCAAGTAAATTGTGCACAAGATATAGGAAATCATCATTGATTGTATTAAAATACATCAAGAGCAAAGCTTACAACCAGGCCTTGATGTCGCAAGCCTTCTCGGAGGGTCCAGTCGGTATGTTCCTTCAAGCATTCACTCTCAAGAATGGGTCTCCCAAATGGATAATGTCTCTCTCTCACTAACAAGCTCTAATGCAAGGCTAAGGCACTCCACAATCTCTTACCAAACTATCAACAATTCCACACTTGTCAAACTCACACCAAAGCTATCTAATTTGCTTTAGTCCAACTAGCAACATGTAACTAGGAACCAAGAACTAGCTAATCATAGTAATGGTGAGTGCTTTTATAGGAGGAGGAGCCTCCATAAAATGAGGGAGAGGGAGCTTATCCTCAAGGGAGGTTTCATAAAAGGTGGAACTACCATCCTAGAGGAGGAAAGGCAAACCAATTTGACCCAACAACCAGCTCTAGAATCACCGAGAAGGCAAACTGTTTGAACTAATTCACCAAATCTGGATTTTCACAGCTCATGAACTAGGTCTTAGCGACAACATCGAAAGGAAGCAATGCGTTTGGACCAATCGTCGCAATAAATATTTGGACGATTTGCCTCGAGCCCTAAAATTCGATCGTCGTGGAAAACACGTGTACACATGCGATGGTGTCGCAATGATACTATTCATGACAGGGAATCGTCACACATTTTAAGGGTTTACTTGCGACGATGTAGAAACCTAGGTAAAAAAGGTCAACCTTCAGAATTAGAGAGCACTTGCTTAATCTTCTTGCATGAGTGGGAAGATATGGACATGTTTATCTGATGTATGACACAACGGAGGGACTGAGATGAGGTCAGTGACAAATTACTATGTAACAGATGCCCCCTAAAGCATGAAGCTTGAGAGAGTGGGAGGGTGAAATGCTTTAGGAAATCATAACCGAACTGGAACACCACCATGAAGAACCTGCAAGCACAAGTACATCTGATATCTCTCATAGTGAAATACATGTAGTCTAGGTATGGGCACAACCATCCAAAAGACATGTGGAACTTAGTCTGTGGTATGGACACAACCACCCAGTTGATAAGACCATATATGATGATAAAGGTATGGTCATAGCCATCCATGAAGACTCAGTTATGGTCACAACCATCCAATCAAAGAGTCATGTATGTAATCACAAACCAATTCACACACCCCAAACATATGTAATCTTTGTTCGGGGTCTTGAAACCCTAAACAATCATAGGACAAGTTCTAGCATGCGAACAAATGTGTTGAAATCGAGCATGATAGAAAATTGCTTGATTATCGGTCAATGATGGAAGCCGTTAACAAGTGCGAGAGAGACCACCAATAATGCCAATGGTTCTCAATGTACTGCCAGTACAATCCACTAAGTGTGAAAAGTGATTTGAAGTTGAACACTCATGGAATCACCCAATCAAAGACCAATGATGAATGTCTGTTGTCAGGTGTGAAGAAATTTCCATTGAGGCATGCAAGCTCCAAGGTACCGAAAGGAATCTCTAGATCAACTTCCTGGATAATGCGCTGATGTTGACAGGAGGCGATCCGTCGCAAGAGGGCCATAATGTTTTCCCCATCAACGACACGAGATAAGGAACAAGTGGTAGATGGTGAAATAGAGCATCAGAGGAGGAGATAAGGGTATGAACTACAAAAGGATTATACTCTTGAACATATCAGTGACATGACTCCAGAATGCGGCAGCATTTTGGTACCAAGGGATCTGAGGTTTGATGGAGGCAACACGGATCAGATGGAATGAGGCAATATAGCAACCCAAAAACCCTGGAAGGTCAATGACGATGTAAGGATATCCCAACCCGACGAGAAGCAAAAGTGTCAATGTTCAAGAGTGACTAGCTGCTGTAGATAACCAACGACGACTTCCAAATTTTCCCCCACCATTTCTGGTGAGTACCCCAATTATTTTTGAAAAACAAGCTTGAAGGGGATAGCATATGCTTGTGATATAAGTTCAACCTTCGGACGAATCCAACCTAGTGATAGTCTAATGAGCCCTAGGGAGGAGAAGCTCGAGTCTCGTCATAGTGACGAGTCCAATGTCATCAGGGTTTAACGAGTCTGACATAGGTAAGACTTATAGTCTTTTTCATGTTTAAAGAGTTTGAAAAAGACACGGAAAAGAAAACTCCAGGGGGGTCCTTTTTCATAAATTTGTGTCCCTCGACCCCAAAAAAGTGGAAAACAATACTTGAGAGAACCGCTTGACCATTACGACCAAGGAGTAATTTTCGTAATTAGTGTTCCCGATCCAAAAAAGTAAAAAAGCGATTGGAGACACGATGTTTCATAACCAAAAACAAGTTTGAAACGACAAAAGCCTGACCACATTTTCGTGTTTATGCAGTCGGAAAAGAGTTGAAATTGGACCGCCTTTTTATTCCGTTTAATGAGTCAAAAGGGAAAAACTCGGCAATCTTTTCATCTTTTACGAGTCAGAAAAGAGCTTTAAAGCAGACTCGTCCTGGAGGAATGAGTGGTATAAAGGGTAGCAAATGGTTCCGGAAATGGTGGAACTGCTTAAAACATGTAATGGTCAAGAGGCTGGCTAATAAAACCACTCATTACTGTAGTCCCTTAGGAAAGAAGA
The DNA here is from genome assembly GCA_000404065.3 of Pinus taeda. Lineage (NCBI taxonomy): Eukaryota > Viridiplantae > Streptophyta > Pinopsida > Pinales > Pinaceae > Pinus > Pinus taeda. The sequence goes on along the minus strand of APFE031269483.1, from coordinate 12,038 downwards.
ATACAACCAAGTGAAATCATATGATTGGCCAAAGAGATGGCGATGATGGAATGGAACAACCAACGCTCATCTAGCAGAATTTAGTGGATAAAAATGATAATCACGAGATGTAAATTAGGTATGGGTTCATTTTTACACAAACTTGAACCATGGAGAACTCTGCTTGGATTCGGTTTCATGTTTACACAAGCTTGAAATGAAAACTATGCTTGTTATAAGTTTGCATGCCCCCCAACATAATGATGCAAATTGAGGTACATGCCCCCCAAGCTTCATTGCATTCACCGAGGTGGATGGAATGAAGGTTCACTTTCGAGACCTTGGAAATACTTGACTCAGATTTTACGAGATTTTAATCAAAGACTTGATTTGGAAAAGGGAGTTGTTCCATTTTTTTTAATGAGGTTGACACAGTAAAAGAACTATCCTCATAACCCTTGTTTCATTTTTTAACGAAGTTGACACAAGATCAAGAAATTTCCTCAACCTTGATTCATTTTTTTAATGAGGTCGACACAAGATCAGAACTATCCTTGGGTTCCTGTTCATAGGTCATATGAAAACATGACTCCTAAGAGATCTTCACTGGGTGGAAGAACCACGCTCTGAGAGGAACACATGTCATTAGACACCAATGACAGATCGGGTTCCAATGCCCCCAGTACATGATGTACAAGACCATCTGCGTAATCATCAACAGATGCAGAGGCGGAACAGGTAGCCACATAATTGACCTGTGGCAAATAAGGTATTGCTTGCGGATAAGAACCAATTGGGGATGATGGTGGTACAGGAGGCACCGGGTGATTAAAGAATAACAATTGATCAATAGTCACCATTCTTCCATCGTGTGGAAAACAAACCACATGGAAAAGTAAAGAAACAAGAGCTCCCATGGCGTAAATATAATCACGGTCAAGGAGAAGAATAAAATCTAAAGCACCTTGGACAACCATCACGTCTATATAGATAATTTTGCCTCCCAAATTAACAGGGAACTTTGGAAGGATCCCCAAAGGTTGACTAGTTTCTCCGTCAAATGCCAATAGATTCTGAGTGACCGACACAAGCTGTGGGGAGCCCAAAGCTTGCCAAGTAGTGAAAGGCATGAGGCTAATGGACGCACCTTCATCTAAGAAAGTGCCAGGTACTACCTTATTATAGGCATGTACTATAATCTGGAAAGGCACATAGGATGGAAGGTGGAAGGCAGTCAAGTGACTCCAGTCGAAGGAAACGACTAAACTACTTGGTGCATGTATCATATGATTTCCCTCATGCTCGACAGGAATCAAAGAAGGACTCTCTGAATCAGGTGGGATAGGAGAGTCATTCCCGGACTCAAGAGAATCTTACGAGATGAGAAGAACATGAGTAGTATAATCATGATGTTCGTGGGGAACAGAGTGGACCACTGGTGGTGAATCCAAGTCTACACTCTTTCCAACCAATGGTTGGTCCAGAACAGGTTGAGCATAGACAGGTTCAGGAAGAGAAGGGTGGACAAGAGAAGAATATAAGTTAATCTCTTTGTCAATCGGGAGAGGTTCTGAAGGGAGCCTCTGATAACCAATGGGAAGTGGAGGCGAAGAAGCTATAAGACTTTCCAACACTGTGGAAGCTTTATCCATGAGCGGACAAAGGTGAAGGGGATGGTTACCTTCACATAGCCTAGAGGGGAATTGAATCTTCCCTTTCTTATTACCACTACCAATTGAGGATTGAACATTGACATGAGCTTCAGAGGATGATGAGGGATGAGCCAGATCATGAGACCATACTTCTAAGATCCTAGGAATGCCAGGACAATCACGAAGAAGATGGTCACCCTTGCACAATTTACAAGGAAAACTAACCTTCTGCAGAGGAGCAAAAGGTTTTTCGACCGGAGATGTACTCGGAGCAATAGTTGCATGGGTGGCCTCACGCTGATTAGACTTCTTCTTCTTCTTCGTCTTATTCCTCTTCTTCTTCCTCTTCTTCTTAGTCTCCTGGTTACTAGATGTAAAAATTTCACCAGGCGAAGTAGGAGATGAAGAGGAAGAAATAGGGGAAGAAGGCACAGGCTCAACCTTGGAATCATTGTGTCATGATTCAAACGAAGGAGATGGTGGAACAAGAGTCATGAAACTCAGGACCACCGAGGTTGAAAACAACCAAATGGGAAAATTGATGGTTAACCCAGGCAAAGACAATGTTGCCAATGTATGGAGCATCGACATTTCCAAAAGAAGGAATGGACCAGGGTTCCCATATGGGGGAAGACTTTGGCCGGCAGACTCGGGGAATGTCGCCATCGAGAACGAGCTTGGAAAACACTCGTACTGTAATTAAGAACTTGAACTGTTACTAGCAATATTTCATGGGTAGTAAACTTTATGACACATGAATAAAACTTGACCTTTTCATGTTTTAAGAGTCGAGAAAAGGATGAAAAGGTGACTCTATCTCTTTCGAGGTTTAATGAGCCTGAAAGGAAAAATTCTCAGATGATCATTTTCTTTTAAGGAGTCGAAAAGGAACGAAAGTGACTACTCTGGAGAACTAGGCAAAAGGTTTACCAGACAAATCGTAAAACTGCATATACACCTTGGTGATGAAATGAAAGAGAAATGACCAAGGAATTTTCGTACAATAGTCAATCTTCCCAAATGCTGTGTTTGGTGCATTACGGTTCATAAGGTGGCATACACGGCTTCCTATGGATGTAGGATGATAACCTAGTGGGGTCTCCCGATATATAATCGACGGTACGGGGAGCACGAGTCCGTACTAGCAACTATTGAGTCACAAAAGGAGGAATCACCCAACCTTAAGCAAAAACAATAGTGACTAGGTTTAACAACGTCGGAGCATGTCTTTAGCTTATACCTCTAAATAATGTGCGTTAAGTTCCAATGCGTTGTTAAGTCCATTTAGTTGATTTTAGAGTTGATCTTGAATTTAGTTTTGGTTTTCAGGCCCTACCGACTGTAGCTTAATAATTCCTAGGATGTAGCTACAATGTGTGAAGCACCATTTGTTTCGATGAATAACTACCTAAAGGAGGGTAAGGAGTTCATTTCCAAGTGAATGCAAACCAAGACAAGCAAATGCAAGCACTGAGAAACACAATGCATCAATACACTAAGCTCACAATGAATCGATGCTACTAATGAAATATTTTACAATTCACTTTCCAATTTCTCAATCATGAAAATTTGTAATGCAAATATACTTCCACTTTCGTATGCTAAACATATGCAATATTTTTATTTTTTTGGTTTTGAATTTAAAGAGACAAACAAGCAAGTGTAAATTTGATTGATCCAAACAATTGTGATCTATGCTTGGTAGTGAAGAAATCGAATCAATATGAAAAATTGGTTCAACAATCAACACTAAAAATCAATCAGCAAGAAAACAAGTAGCAAAAAGGCCTCAAGAAAATAAATAAGATGGTTGCGAATGAACCTTGGATAGACAAGTAACCCAAGCAAACGGTTTGAAATACTTAAAAGAGCTAGGTCACAGGGTCTAAAAACACAAGATTCACTCAAATGAAATAAACGAGATAGTACCTTAACCAAAAGCAATCAAAACAAGCTAATGAGAGACAAGAAACAACAGGGGATAAACAAGACCGATCGATTCAGGAGGTAAAGTTGTAAAAACAACTTTACAGGAATCGTTGTAGGTGTTACACTGACAACCTAAGACTAGTCGTAAGATTACTCTTGTTTTCAGAGACATCGTCACAGGTGTTACATTAACAACCTGAGATTAGTCGCAAGAATACACCTATTTTTAGAGATGATCTGATTTCAGGAATCGTCGCAGGTATTAAACTAGCAACCTGAGATGAAAGCCAAATCTTCGCAGGCACAAAGCTAGAACATCAGCAACGAAATCACAAGGAAGCAATGTGTTCGGACCAATCATCGCAATAAATATCTGGAGGACTTGCGTCGAGCCCTAAAATTCGATCGTCGCAGGAAATACATGTGCACCTGCGACGATACTGTTCATGACAGGGAATTGTCACACATTTTAAGGGCTTACTTGCGACGATGTAGAAACCTAGGCAAAAAGGGTCAATCTTCAGCATTAGAGAGCACTTGCTTAATCCTCTTGCATGAGTGGGAAGATATGGACATGTTTATCTAATGTATGACACAACGGAGGGACTGAGATGAGGTCAGTGACAAATTACTGTGTAACACTAGGATAAATGAACCTTACAAGAAGGAGCTTTTTTACTTCTTCATGATGGTGACTATTGTGCAAGGGTTGACTAGGTGAAGCTTATGCCTAACTATATTGGTTCCCTCGTATTTTTTAATTTCATGAATTATAACATGGGGGTCAATACGAGGCATTTCTTCTTAATACCAAGAAAAAAATCACATAATTCCTTAAATAAGGTAGTATATAATTTGATTTATTTGGGAGAACAATATATGACTATCAAAATATTTTATCCTTAATTTTATAGAGATATTGATGGATATGGTCTTAGAATTCTTATCCAAATTCCATTCAAAATATACATTATATATTGAGTTAATAAATTGTGAAAAATCCACCATAGTAGCAAAAACTAGGTATTGGACATTGACATTTATTGTTTCCATATTAGGGCGAATGGATAGAAAATGATGCAAGTATCCGTGTTGTAATCTAGGGAACTATATAAATGTGTTACCAACATATCCATACACCAAGACAATTCTATATAAAGATATATACACAACACACATAGAACATAGAATAGAAGAGAAAAGGTAGTATTGGTAGCTCGATGAAAGCGCAAGTATATTAGTCCACAACAATCATTACACTCTTCATAATCTAGATACATACATATTTATAATAAACTGTGATAGTTACAAAGGATTAACTGTCTAAAATAACTTAGTCAATTGACCCAACAAGGAAGTCAACCTGACCTACATCTTCACTTAACCTACAAAGTCTAGTTGACTATCTTGACTTGTTAGCTCTAGTTGACTAGGACTACTAGCCCCTCCAACATCTCCCCCGCCCTTCCTTCTTCGTTCTAAATAAGGGGAGATTAAGAAATCTAAGAAAAAATATAATTATTTTCATCTTTTGATCCATGGACCTATGTAGGTTTTTACTATTTTTCCATACTTTGTTTCTACTATAAAATGTTGAATGATGGTACTTATTTCTAAAGAAATTAGTTACTATACCATATTTTGCAACCAACCTATTTATTTCCAATTTTATGGCTTAATTTTTTTTCTCAAAAGTAAAATGAAACTAATATACAAGGGTTGAGGAATTATACCATAATGAAGTGGTTTTCATCTTAGCCCATGGTTACTAGTGCCTTAAGGGTGTTTTACTAGTAAACCTACAAAGTGTCATGGAATATTTCTTTTAAGTTGGGCTACATAGAAGATAGAAACAAAAAATTTCCCTTTTGAGTGTCCTCATCTCGATTTCTCACAAAGGAAATATGTCTTCGATCACATATGGGCCTAACCATGAAATTTCTATTTTCCCTAGCTTCCATTTGATTTGCTTGTCAGATAGTAGACCTTTTTCTTTGAGTTGAATAAATAGGTAGTGCAAACTCCTGAAATGAGCTATTAGAATGTCATATGTACTTCATAGACTGATGAAACCTGGTTTGGTTAACATAGTAGACCAATGAAACCTACATGGTCTACCATTATTAGTAATTTCACAAGGACATAATACCTCACAATATATTTTCAAAACATAAACATTTATCTACTTGTGAGTAAACCAATGAAACCTGGTTTGGTTAACAGAGTAAACATTTAGAGAGAATTTTTTTTGGAGAAATCACAGCAAATAATTTATTGGAGCCAACGTTTCAAACCCTCCACTGTGGTTCATCAGGGAAAAGGTGGAGCATCTAATCTAACATTAACCATATATATAGGTGGAGATGCTTCAAAATATAAATTCGTTCGTTAGAAAGTCAAAAATAAAAATTGATTAAATAAAAATTAAATGTTATAAATTCAAAGAAGTTACAAAGGTTTAAAAACATCCTTATAAAAAAACTTTTTAACAAGAAAACAAAAATATATA
>APFE031269482.1:0-44585 GCA_000404065.3 Pinus taeda | reverse complement strand
TCTCTGGCTACAAATATTTCTTAACTTTCATTGATGATTTCTCCAGACGCACTTGGGTATATTTCTTAAAACTGAAGAGTGAAGTATTTAACAAATTCTTGGCCTTTAAGGCCTTTGTTGAAAAACACTCTGGACATCAAATTCTTAAGCTAAGATCAGATAATGGCGGAGAATATGTTAAAAACGACTTCATCAACTTTTGCACTGAGCATGGAATCCAAATGCAACATACTATTCCATATACTCCACAACAAAAAGGTGTAGCTGAAAGGAAGAATCGCACCTTAAAGGAAATGGCTAATTGTATGCCTCAATCTAAAGAACTTAGTCTTAACTATTGGGCAGAAGTAATTAACTATGCAAATTACATACTAAATCGCACTCCTACTAAAGCTTTAAAGAACATCACTCCAGAAGAAGCATGGAGCTCTATTAAACCAGATGTGAGTCACTTTCGTGTTTTTGGAAGTGAAGCATGGGCCCATATTCCAGATGAAAAACGTAAAGCTTTAGAACCAAAGAGTGAAAAATGTATCTTTGTTGGATATTCTGAAGATGTCAAAGGATATAGACTTATTTCATTTAAGTCCAAAAATGTTATCATTAGAAGAGATGTAAAGTTTGATGAAAATATATCGGCCTACGAGCCTAGTTCGGCGCATGTGCTACCTCTCTCTATCTCTTCTACTTTTGAACATATTTCTTCTTCAGATGATGAAAGTGAGGATGACAATCCTCCCCCACCTTCTCAGGATCCTCCTTCAACTCCTCCACTTCCAAAATGGGTTTGTGCTACTCGGGATTTAGCAGGTGATCTTTCCGGTGATCCTACAGATCAGCGTCGTACCCGTTCTCAGTTTGGAAGAGCCTCTTCTTTACTGGCTCAAGTGTCAGCGAATTATGATCCTGACACCTTTGCAGAAGCTTCAGGCCATCTAGATTGGGACGTAGCTATGAATGAAGAATATTGTTCATTTTTGGCAAACGATACATGGGATCTTGTTCCTCTACCAAAGGGGCGCAAACTTGTTAGATGCAAATGGGTTTACAGAAACAAGTATGGGCCAGATGGGAAAGTTGATAAACATAAAGCTCGCCTTGTTGCTAAGGGCTTTTCACAAGTTGAAGGCATTGACTATACTGAAACCTTCTCCCCTGTTGCCAAAATGAACTCTGTCTGCCTTGTTCTTTCCCTTGCTGCCTCTTTAAAATGGGAAGCCCATCAGATGGATGTTAAATCCGCCTTCTTGCATGGGGACTTGCATGAAAAAATCTATATGGAACAACCCATTGGCTTTATACAAACAGACTCCAGTCTTGTATGTCAGCTTAAGAAATCCCTTTATGGTATCAAGCAAGCTCCTAGGGCTTGGTATTCCAAAATGGATAGCTTTCTTTTAGAATTTGGCTTTTCTAGGTGTCATTTTGACAATATTGTCTATACCAAGAAAGTGGGCAAGTCTTATCATTCTTGTTCTTTATGCTGATGATCTTATCCTCACCGATAGTGATCCCAACCTTATCAACCATGTGAAGTCCAGCCTTAAAAATAAGTTTGAAATGACAGACTTAGTACACTTACATTATTTTCTCGGTCTTCAAGTCTTGCAATCCAAGGAAGGTATTTCCCTCTCCCAATCCAAGTATGCTTGTGATCTTCTACGCCATTTTCACATGGAAGACTGTAAGCCAGCTCCTTCTCCGTTTCAGTCTGGAGTCAAACTCTCAGTCACTTGTACTTCCCCTAAAGTTGATGCTACCTTATACCGTCAACTTGTAGGGAAACTTTTGTATCTAACCCATACACATCCTGACCTTTCCTTTGTTGTTGGCCTTGTTGTTCGGTTTATGCAAACCCCACGTGAAAGACATTGGAAAGCAGCTAAAATAATACTTCGTTATGTTCGAGGTACAGTTCAGTTTGGAATTCATTACAGTGCCGAAGCATCTCCTCTATTGGTTGGTTTCGCTGATTCCGATTGGGCTGGTGACCCTGATGATCGGAAGTCTACTGCCGGTTATGTGTTCACTCTTGGTTCAGGACCTATTACATGGGCTTGCAAGAAACAAGGTGCCATTTTTCTTTCTTCAGCAGAAGCAGAATATCGTGGTGTCGTAGAAACTAGTAAGGAAGCCTTGTGGCTTCGTCAGATCCTATCAGAGTTTGGCTTTCAGCAGCAGCATCCGACTACACTTTGGTGTGATAATCAAAGTGCCATTCAACTATGCAAAGATCCATTCCAGCATCAGCGTAGCAAACACATTGAACTACACATGCACTTCATCAGAAAGCTCATTCATGACCATGTTCTTGAAGTGCAATATTGTTCAATAGATGATCAAGTTGCAGACATCTTTACAAAGGCTCTCATAGAGGCGAAGTTTACTAAACTTCGATTATGGTTGGAGTTCAGGAAGTTGTCACTAAGGGGGGATAGGCTCTAGTGCCTCCTTCCTTCTCCTATTGTGTCATATTTGTAAATCCTTCAATCCTATCCCAAGTTGTTCTTAAGGGGGGATGTTAGGATATTCCACACATAGGAAATAGTAAAAAGTCTAACGTGGTTCTAGTAGTAGAGTTAGTTTTAAGTGTGTCTTTACTATGACATTGTAACTTACAATCTGACGGTCACGATATGTAGTGATCCGACGGTTCATTCTCTCCTCGGTATTACCAACACTTGATCCGTGGCTTAACACCCGATTGGTCCATGAATTCTATTTAAAGCGCATGGAGGGTCATTTGTAGGTTAACCGATCACGAGAGAAGCTTATGTAAATTTTCATTCTTTTATTAATAAATTGCCTGAAGTGGGCGCGTTGGCTCAGGCCGTGGACTGTTTCCCTCTTTGAGGGTTTTAACCACGTCAAAATATTGGTGTATTGGTCTGTGATCTGTTTGTGAGCGGTGTCCTTTTGGTGTTCTGTCTGAGGAACTTACCTGGTATATTCCTACACTCTCCTCTAAATACCACTTACCATTTTGCATCTCCCTAAATCCCGCTTGTAGCTTTAAATCTGCCCTTAGTCTTGGTTAACGCCCCGAATTGATTCACTTCCGATGACCGTAGATCCTCTACCATCGACGGCTCCATGGCTCTCCTCTGGATTCCTTTTCCACTAGAATGAAAACTCATCTCCGTCGTTCATCTCTTAAAGCTATCCAATACAAATCCACGGCTGACAACTTCCAATATTCTCTGCTCTAATATTTTGCAATACTCCTCTGATGTGTTCCTCTTTTGATGACTTCCTTGATGGCTTTGCTCCTTGGCTTCTTGCTCTTGTTTCTTCATGGATCTGCTCTGCTTGGCTTCACATCATTGTTTACTCATCCATAATATTGCCATATTAACATCAATGACAACCTAGGTCAACAGTAGACTACTTTACGAAGTGGGCTAAGGCCATGCCTACTTTCAAAAGCAATAGTGAGACAGCAGCCTTGTTTCTCTTCAACCAGGTTATTTCACGATTTGGTATCCTAAGAGAGATTGTCACTGACCATAACAATCACTTCCAAAATAAACTGATGACCGAATTGGCTCTCAAGTTGGGCTTCCGACAAAGGCATTCATCTCCATATTATCCTCAGGCCAATGGGTAGGTCGAAGCCATTAATAAGTCCCTTAAGACCATTCTGCAAAGGACAATTGATAAAACTCGATCCAATTGGCACATCATGTTGTATTCGACACTTTGGACATACCGAACCTCAGTTAGCTGACACTGGTTTTACTCCTTTTCAACTAGTTTACGGATTGGAATCTATCTTCCCTATCGAATGTGAAATTTCGTCCCTTAAGCTAGTTGTAGAACTTCTTCCAGAGACATCTAGTCTCAAAGAACACCTCGTTCATTTGGAACATCTTGATGAACAGCGTCAAGATGCAGCCATAATAAATGAAGCCCATAAGAAGAGGATTAAAACTCAATATGATAAAGTTGTTCGTCCTAGGGTTTTTTTTGAAGGCAACCTTGCCTTAGTCTATGACCAAGACAAAGACGCCCTGGAGGCAGGGAAGTTCAAATCTATGTGGTATGGTCCCTTTATAGTCAAGCGTGTTTTGAAAAAAGGGGCTTATGAATTAATTGACTTTGAAGGGAACAAGTTGGTGGAGCCCAGAAATAGGCTCTACCTTAAGAAGTATTTTGCTTAGGCTTCAGTCAAGCAATTGCTTGTTTGTATATATTGTATCTTTGTACATATCTGTCTGACGTTTTGTGATATCAATATTTTTTTATCTACTTTGGTAGGTATTGATGGATGACTCGATATATTTCGGATTCGTCGATGGTGCAAGTAGGTACACTCGGAATCTTGCTTCCGCGGCATGGGTGATTTATTATCCATCTGGCCAGTTGATGGTGTCGAAGGGAGTATGTATTGGCCCTGCTTCGAACAACATTGTCGAATATACTATCATTCTTAATTTACTATCTGAAGCAATATCTTATGGGATTGATTTGTTGGTAGTTTTTTTAGACTCACAACTAGTGGTGTCACAGTTAAATAACACTTATCAGGTTCGCGATCCTTATTTATATCGCCAATTTTTTAGAGTGAGAGTGTTGCAACGATCATTTATTTATATCACATATGTTCACATTCCATGATCTGAGAATTCATTAGCATACTTTATTGCTATTCAAGCATTAGATTGGCACATTAATCATTCATCAAATTAAATAACATCAAAAAAATTGAATATATATATATATCATAAAATTGTCTGTATATAGATGGGTGTTCAAAAATAATATACAAAATTGGGACAAGAAGCCCTCAAAATTTGGGCTTATGCCCATAATCATGTCCATTCATACATAGATCTATCTATCGAGTTGGCTCAGGATGAGTGGTTAAAAAGTTACCACAGCGTTGGCTACACGTCGAAGTATCCGGACCTAGTCCTGTGGTACCCCTACCACACGGCGTTGCATCTCCTCAGGCAGATCCTCTACAACTATCATAGGTCCCTGGTGAGTTAGTCTCACCAAGTTTCTCTAAACAGCAAAAAGGACTCTCTCTATCTCGGTTGTTGTCTCTTCAGCCCCTCTTCCGGGATGCTTGTGCCTCGGAAATCCATCAAGTCTCACTGGACCCACATCTAGAACATGGTCATTATATTTTGTCAGTATTTTGTCTCATCAAAAACAATATTTTTTTAAGTTCATTTCATATTAAAAAATCCAAAAAAAATTAAAACTCACAAAAACTTTAAAATTGTTACCTATGTCTCCCCATGCCGCATTTGGTGGTAACACTAAGTCTGGATCTCCTCGGAAATCCATGTCAGCATATGGGTAGTCATTGACCGCGATGATCTGTTGATGCCACCAGGTGAAAAACTCATCATCAAAGGTCGTTCTAGGCACGTCACCGCCCCCAAGGTGCTTCATCAGGTCTGCCCATCTACCCATTCATGGATCTTTAGGGCTACTGATGGACACTGATACTTTGGGACGTAGCCCAAGTACCTTCTCGAAGAAGAATGAACACAAGATGGTTCCATATCCAAAATTCTTCGTTTGACCCTCTGTATAGAGGTCAATTGACTCTTCATGTTAGTCAGAAGAGACGTGCACCAGTCAAATACTATGGTAAGACATTTCACTGCCAAGCTCATAGATACTCGTGATGCCTGATGCAGGAAGCTGACCCATTTACCCATGCAATGGTAAATAGCAAAATCCTCAAGGATAGACTTTCCACATGTTTGATTTGAATTTGACTCCCAATATTCTCTAGATGTCCAAGACAATATATATAGACATAGTCTTCCACCGAAAGACTACCTCTCATCTTGCTTGTCGAGTGCAAGACCTCCCCTCTTCGGGAGAGACCGGTAATGAAATAGATATCTTCGACCTCAATCCATAGAGGCATCTGGTCGATCATGAAAGTGTCGTCCTCTGCGCTCCAGTAGTGGATCAAAAGTTCTAGCAAGCGCATATTAGCTTTCATATTTGGTATTTTGAAGAATTTGAGTAAGCCACGACCTCTCAGAGCATCCAATGCATTTTGATCATTCATTACCTCATTATCTATGGTGGTATGCTCTCTTTCCCTCCAAGAAATAGTCATCTTGCAAAAAATTGAAGTTTCAACCGTTAATTTATATGTTAAAACTTTAACTCGCATACACACGGGTTCCCTTTACACACAATCGCGAGTAGAGCTATTGTATACTCGGGTTAATCACATCCAACCCACGTGTACACAGAGTTGAATTTTTCGGCATAGTTTCTCACGGTAAAAACTTTGAAAAAATAAATAAAAACTATCATAAAGCATTACAAGTAGGATTTGAGGATTACCTGGAGGCTTTGGGGTGATTCAAACGGTCCAATTGTTCAGAGGAAATCTTGCTTAGTTTTGCTCCACAACGCTTTGCTCCAAACAAAAATGAAAAAACTGTGAGTCCAAAAGTCATTATATAACTTTGAAATTGCAAAATATTTTTTCAAATTTTGATTTTTGTCTCATGGATTTTTTTGACCTGTGGGCTTGGATTGTTGAAAATGGGTTGTTTTTACAGGAAATTTTGTAGACTTCTTCAAGATGTTGTTCCGGTCCCATGACCATTGATCCGTCATGGCAGGTATCGTTATCTCACTGCCATTTAGGTTAGGGAAAACCATTTTCCGCTACATCTTGCATACTAGCATCCATTCAGCGATACACTAGTCGTATGGTCGACCCCATCGTATCTTGGTCAGCGAACCATTTTCACTCGCCGATTGTTTTTAAATCATGATGCGATGGTAGAGCCATCCTTTACATGGGCATCTTAGTTAGATCCTCGCTGACATTGGTTTCCCATGTTGCTATACTGAGTAGGCTTGGGAGTCCTCTTTAGTCTCGCCATGACTAATGTGTTGAAGACACATTCTCCTTTCTTCCACACTAATTTCTGGCCTTATACCTTAGAGGCTCCTTTGTGTTGAGTTGTACTGATGCATTGCATTTTGACTATTTGCACCTTTTGGCCTTGAGCCAACTTCACTTGGAATCATGTTTAAGCCACTTATTTGACCATGTCTTCTGCAAAGTCAACCATGCGATCACTTAGCTTCTACAACTTGACGCATCCTTTTACCTGTGGAAAGAGCATCCCTTTGGGCTTCCATGACCAGTTTCGCCTTCTTGTGTTGAGCATAGGAATGTTCCCCTCCCAAGAACTAGATCATTTGTTTCTTTGACACTCGTTCTTTCCACTGTACTATAGCATTATTTTATTCTTTTTCCAGCTTAAAAAGAAAAATTAAATAAAAATAAAAATTAATTAATTAATTAAATTAAATTAAATTATATATTCTAAAAATAGCAGGAACGGGACAACATTTCCATATTTTGGTGGCAGCTAGAGTCAGTCGTGTCGCCCTTGAACAAAACACTCGAAAGAAAGTCTCTCCTCCATTGGGGTCGGATTTAGTTTGACTTACGAGCACCTTAACCTTGTTATTGAGCCGGTACTCCTCTAGTTAGTTACCTCTTCCAATCATATGGAGAGTTTGCTTATGCCTCTTGCATGACAAACTTATACAGAGTTATCATATGCTACCATATAGTTATCATTGAGTTGTGCTTTTGTTTAAGGGAAGTAAACCACAGTCAGCCTCTCTGTGGTGTCTCTTGACCTATTTTTCATTCGGCCTCTCTGCGGTGTCCCTTGACCTATTTTTCAGTCGGCCATCCTTGGTTGTCAATGTCATGTTTGTCATCATATCAATTATATTGGTCCTTCGTTTGTGCCGGTTTGAGAAGATCTCCATTAACTTCTTGCTAGCGGGTCTTGTCCTTATTGACTATGACAAATTGCTCTGAGGGCATATCTAGAGCCGCACCTAGCCCTATTTTCATTATTGATAGGTCACCTTGTGCTTAGCATCGATCAATATCATGGGTCTTTGACTGAGTGGTTTCCCTTGTGTTCAACATCAGCTTTCATTATCACACATTGGGATTCATGCAGTGCCTTGGTTTCCATTTGACCCTATTGGTGGATTCCTCACCTCTATATCAACTTTCATTATTGGTTGGTTCAGAGGGTTTCTATCGTGAGCTAGCTACATCTTGTGTACGCCAGAAACGTGCTTTAGTTGGGTTACTACATCTTTTTCCTCTGATTCCTTCCACATTATTGGCCTACGAGTTACACTCACACTAGATTGATGAAGGATGCCTTAATGCCTTCCTTCTAGCGGACTTTTTCCTATCGACTACAGCTCATTTTCTTTGGGAAAAAGATCTAGATTCCATTTGGCAGTACCTTGGGGTTTGCAATCATCAGTGGCAGATTCCTTCGCTATCGATAGTGGGAAACCATCATTGTCTCCTGATTGATAGATTCTTTCAAGTGTTCGACTTCAGCTCATTCGTACTTGTTAGATTGTATTGGGTACCTCGACTCTCATTATCATTATCGGTTAGTAGTCTCACGTTTGTTAACGGTATACATCAATGACTAGTAATCAAATGATTTCTCACGTGGTCGACCTCAGATCATTCATTCCCATTGTGTAGAAATGTACCGCGACGATCGGTGAAGACCTTAGATTGCATCAGCATGTTTTGGTTCACTTGTCAGTTGCTCTTGTTGCTGCTAGTTGACACCATCCACCTTATATGTTGCAGTTCTTCACAATGACATCTTATATGCTGGCATCTAAGTTGCAATGTAGTATCATTTTATTCCATCATGTTCATTTGGTACTATTGGGATCAGTTTTTGACATCAGTGATCAGCTTCATTCTTTAGCATCATTGATCGTCTTCTTATATGTGATATTCAGACATGTACTTTTTTTATCATGATCAGATGATCCATTATGTACTTTTAGTTCTTTTATACTAGTATACATATTGGACCCACTTGTACTTGATATGCGGACATTCTTTACTTTCTCTGAGCATGGGTATGCCCGCCTCAAACAACAGTTTCTTTCTAATCTCTTTTGATGGCTTGACAGGCTGAATTCTGGTGAAATACTTTTCAGTCTCGACATGATTCTTCCCACACACTTAATAAATTTCAGCCATCATGTACCCCTTCTGACCTCATATATTAGGGAGCATCTGTTATAGCACCATTTAC
The DNA here is from genome assembly GCA_000404065.3 of Pinus taeda. Taxonomy (NCBI): domain Eukaryota; kingdom Viridiplantae; phylum Streptophyta; class Pinopsida; order Pinales; family Pinaceae; genus Pinus; species Pinus taeda. The sequence goes on along the minus strand of APFE031269482.1, from coordinate 35,484 downwards.
CACTCTTGGTATATATGATACTTTGTTTATGTTCTAGGGAAACCCCTCCTTCCAGACTTGGTCCAAATATATAAAAAAAAATCAGTGTTTTATTCCTTGTACGCTACTTTGAATTATTTAAAAGCGCATACACGCAAATTAGTGAATACACAACCCACGTATATGTATTAAAACACTTAAAAAATTAAATTTCCTTAATTTTGGGCGGAGTTCACGGGTTTTACCTATTGATTACCTCCTATTGCCCGTGGCCAAACTGTTTTCCAACTAAAAAACTAATTGGGAGAGGTATAAATAAACCTCTATGGGAAGGCCTTAGGGGGAGGAGAATAGATAGAGTTATTATACTGAGATTATCCCTAGCTGAGTCTGATGAATCCTTGTGCCTCATGCACTTCCCCAAGCTTCAGGAAACCCTTGTTTCTTTGATTATAGATATCCTTCCTTTTGCTTGAGATATCATGGTGTTGGTGATGAAAGAAGATTGTTGAAGGCTGGGATAAGATGAATCTGGAGGACGATTCTGCTTGGAGCCAAAGAAAGACTCAGCTGAATTCCCTCCATGTTATTTATAGCTTACTGCAATAAAAGAAATGTTGTCTTGTTTCCAAAAATTAACTATGGTTGTGCATCAAATTATGTTTTAATTCATATATGAATGTCATTTTGATGTATGATCAATCATTTGCTTATATGATATAAAGTCAATTTCGTGATATGATTTACTTCTATACTGCTATGTATGTTCGAATTGAATGATTTTCAGGTTTGAAGAACACCGGGAGTTGCAAAGGGTCTACACCCTGCGGGACCTACTCGAATGAAGGAAATCTGGGTATGGTCACTCTTACGTAGTTTTATAATATAAGCATCTTGCCTGAGCTGTTTGAGTATTTCTTGTTGTAGTTTTCTTTTGCTCTATTGGGGTTCTAACCCAAAGCCCTAGGGTGCTTTCACCCAAAACACCATCAATGTCACTTAATCTAGTGCTTGCCTTGTAGGGTGTCCCTATACAAGGCCTGCTATATTTTGCAACAACAGATATCTCCATAGTAATTTTTCACTTAGACTCCATCACCTAAGAAGTAGGCATTGGCTTCCACATAGATGATCAAACCACATCACAACTTTATTTCTCTCTCTCTCATTTTCAGCCCTTCAAGATAAGTTGTTAGGGCTAAGGCATATGGTTGAATTCAAGTAGGGCTAACTCATTGGCTTGTTCTGAGGTGTTTCTTATGGATTGAACCTTATTGTGTCAAAACGTTTCGTTTTCCACCATTGGAATAGCCTTCCTAGGGCTGACATCACTAACCCTATGCAATTTTGACCTAAGAAACCTAGGTTTAGCATAAAGGTTTCAAATTAGGGCTTGTTGAAGGCTTTTGGTTCCTCTTTATTATCATACCTATTTTTCACAAGCCTTTTCTTAGTCTTATATGCCTATGAGTCATTCTTGTTGTATATTCCTCAAACCCTAGGCTATAAGTACGCTCAATAAGTTTCTTCAAGAGCATTTCATTCCTTGTTTCATTAGATAGAACCTTGTTCTTGTTATTTTTTGTAGCATCGAATGGTGTTTTGGTCTCAACAGTTGTCAGAGAGGCTAAGCAACACTAAGACTCTAGAACCTAGAAAAAGTTTCAAGAAAATCCACCTAGAGATGCCTTAATTAAGTTAATTAATTAGCAATTAAAATTTTCCAAAGTCTAACTTAGGGAAAATAGTTAATTAACAGCGATTAATTGTGGAAAGTGAGATTTCTCTAAAAACTCACATGGATCGACTAGGAAATGATCTCATCCGTTGATTAAGATTTAATCTTGTTCATTGGAGTCCCAATTGGAGATTATAAGAGGAGGTCGATCGGGTTGATGGAGAAGGAACTTGTAGAGCAAGTTTCTTTGGGGAGTTCTATTTTCTAGAGAAAAGCATAATGTCAAAAGAGTTCAAGCTAGAGAGGGGATGCACAAACAGAGGGTAGAGACAGTGAGTCCAGAGGAAGTCTTCCAATCCCAAAGAATGACTTATAGAGAGGCATAGATAGCCACAGAGAGGTTGTGCAAGGGTCGTGACATAGCCTCTAGAGGGAAACTTGATTCAACTAGAGGAAGGGTCACTTCAAGTGCTATTGGCCGAAAGAAATTCCAGAAGGCCAAGCCAGAGGCCTTCTAGACTAGCAACAATTAGTCAGTAGTTGATTCAAGGCAGATCTGAGCCAACGAGTTTCAATCCTGCATAGAAGTGATGCAGGCCTGCGTAGAGGAAATTGGACAACCAATTCAATTGGCTTGATTGAGCCATGATTGCTAGTGGGGGTGAGGAAAATTCCTCACAAAATTTTTGCCAGTAATTTCTCTATAGGATTGCCAGTTTTTGGCATCCAGTTGTACTCAAATTTTTCTCAGCACTGCTTAATGATAAAAACCCTCAGTTGTTACACCGGCTTTCCCACATTGGGTTTTTTCGAGGACTTTTGTCCAAAAACAACGATGTTATATTTTTGTGTGTGAGTGCCAGTATTTTCTCAATTTCCAGTTTATTTTCCAGGGTATTTATTTTGGTGAAAATTGCAGTTGTGAATTATTTATTGTTTGTTGTAGCAAATAAACTACAAAATTAATTTACAGTTAGAAGAATCATTTTTAGTTGCTACAATAGTTAAAAATTTCACATGGTATTAGAGCAAATTTGATCAGACAAGAAGCTTAGAAGTGGAAGGAAGAAATCGTCCAAATTCAGAGGGATTATGGCAGCTCGATTTCCAAATTTGCACAAAGGATGGCCAGGCAGTTCGAACTATTGGGCAGAGGGTTTGTTTTTTCCACTGCAGGTGGCAAGGAAAATTTGTACAACTCGGTAGTAGCTCTAGTTGGCAGTAATGAAGTCGGGAAGTAATTCCGGTGAAGTATATCAATGCTTTTGCAAAGCAGATTCCTTATCTGGACACAAAGGGTTTTGCAACAGTTTGCTAGAGCAAGATTTGTGTCAGGTGGAAGAGAAATTGCACACAGTGAGGGAGGAATTTCCAAATTTTCCAAGAGGGTTTCCAGTTCCAGTTTTCTGGAGGAGATCCATACTTTTCCAGGTGCAGAAGGTCATGCGAGTTTGCCAGACTAGCTAGTTCAAGTTGTTGGGGTTACAATTTGTGTGCCATTTTCCGAAGAAGGACGTTTAGAAAGGTTGAGCGAGTAGTTCCAAGAAGCAGTTGAAGGAAAAGTGAGGTAGACAGAGAAGTTTTGTGCATTCCAAGAGGGAGTGCGAGTTTCAAAACAAGCAACCCAGCAGGAAAACAGGGGAAGATTCCAGTTTTGAGTTTTTAAAAAAGGCCACAGTCGGGCTGAGAGAACAAAACAAATTGGACAGTGCCTCCAAATATGTCATTTGGAAGGCTAGGGTGTTCATTCTCCTTGATGAGCAAGGTCTAAATACCTATGCAGGGAACGTTGTGGCAGAACCTACTGATGCAGATTAACTTAAGGACTTCAAGAAGAAGATGGCCAAGGAGAAGTAGATGATCCTAGATGGCATTTGGGACCATATACTCTCATATATATCGATCAAGAATACAACCAAGGATTTGTGGGATGCTCTCACACAGTTATACCAGAATCCTTCCGAGAAGCGAAAGATGTTCTTGAAAGAAAAGTTGAGGAACATCAAGATGCATAAGGTGTTGATTTTTGGGTAGCATCATATGTGCTCTAGCTCCGAAATTTTGTGGAGGGGCTAGAACACATGAGATCTCCAAAACCCAGAAATCGTTTGGTGAAATTCCACATGGATTGTGTTTTATTAAAATAATCAATATTTTTAATGGGGTTCCTAAGTCTAAACTTAGAAAAATAAAAATATTAATGGGTTTTAATGAAAATATGGGTGAGAAGCTTCTAAGTGACAACGATCAAGTCTAATTTAATCTTAGCCATTGATTAGTGACTTAATCTCGGTCGTTGATTCATCAACAGGAAAAGTATAAGAGGAGGCTTGAGGGTCAGTTGGAGATACACCTAGTTGATCAGTCAGTTAATTTTTATGGGGTGTGGTTTGTTGAGAGAATCAAATAAGTGATATGTTGCAGTGAGAGGGGCAGAAGCAGAGATTTGGATTGGAGAGGATGTTCTGAGCCAAAGAGTATGTGGCAGAGAGGTAGCTTGGGCATCAAGAAGATAGCGCAGAGGCCTACGCAGCCCAAGGGGAGCTCACGCAAAGCTGACGCAGTCCAGGAGGGGCTCTTGCAATGGCAACGCAGAGTATTCGTTAGTAGTCTGAGATTTTTTTGGAGAAGCAAGGTTCTAAGCTTGGAGGGCTGAACAACATTCTTCATCCGGAAAATTGATCCAGTAGAAGAGGAGACACAGTTATCTAGAGGCAAGATGCTAGCCCACATAGTGATTGCATAGGACTTCACAGTTTTTGCCGAGAGGGTGTCAGATCACTCATGTGATCAGTTGTGAATTGGGGAGCAAGGTAAACCCTCGTATGTATTTCTTGCTTTCGTGATTTCTTTGTAAGGTTAGTCGGTGTGAGAGGAAACCTGTTGTACTCAGATTATGCTTGCTTAATAATACAAACCCTCTATCTGCTGCACCAGTTTTGCCAAGTTGGGTTTTTCTAGGAACGTGTTGTCCAAAAATAACGGTGTCCCTTGTGTTTTTGTCTCATCTATTTTTTCAGTTTATGATCTGCATTTCAATGTAGTCTACAGTAGTGTTTTCATCATTGTTTATGAAATTAAATAACTTGTGACTGCAGTAGGATTTATGTTTGTAAGATTCAGAAATTTTCACATGGTATTAGAGCAATTACAGCTCATAGGACACTGAAGCCATCAGTTGGGAGATCCAACAAATCTGTTATAGAGAGGCAGTTGTCCCGAGTGATAGCATTGTTCCAAAGCCTGAAACCTAGAGGAAGGTAACGCAGTGCAGAAGAAGTGACACAGAGGCTCATGCAGTGCCTGCGTCAGCATTCTGAGCCACAAGAGGGTGACACAATAACCGAGAGGAGCCCACGCTATGACTATGTCAACTCTCTAGGCCATTGCAAAAGCAGAGGGTAGACCAGGCTCACGTAGAGCCACGTCATCTTTCTGGACCAGGAAGGAGTGACGCTGTGGCCAAGAGGATCTGATCTAGCTCACACAGTGACCGCGCAGAGCCTAAGGAGCTTAAATTCTTCAGTTGTTGGGGCAGAGGGAGCAATGTAGATCAGAGCTGAGTTGCTGGTGGGACGTTGTTGTTGTTGGTGCAGAACAGTGTCTGAGGAGACTGAACCGAGGTAGAGGGAGTCACTTCCATAGATATTTCTTGCCAAAGGAACCTAGATCCAAGTCGCTGAGCAGTAGCAAAGAGGATCAGAGAGGGGTGATTCGATATTATTTGGCGGAAGGATTTCCATGAAGGAAATCAGGACTCGGAGGGAGTCTAGAGGGAACTTGTTCCTTAGAGGATTTCTAGTGCCAAAGAAATCTAGATTCGAGTTTTGCTGGTGCAGCAGCGAAAGAAGGAGAAGAGAACATGTTCAACACTCATTTTAGTAGAGATGGAAGTTAATGGAATGAGGGATTAGGACAGGTTGGATGGAGCATCCAACTTTGTCATCTGGAAGACCTAGATCCTAGCAGTTTTGGACAAAAATCACATTAAGGATTATGCGTTGAAGACGGTTGTTTTTCTGGTTAATGGTGATCCTCTCAAGAAGTACGAGGAGGCTCAAGCAAAAGCTAAGTGCATGATCTTGGATGGGGTCAAGGATCATGCGATCCCACATATTCCTGAGGAGGACACGGCAAGGGAAATGTGGAAAGCCTTGACCACTTTGTACGAAGGAACTTTTGTTCAACAAAAGATGTTGCTTGAGAGCCAACTGAGACAGTATCAGATGTAGAAGGGAGAAAAAATTGATCCCTTCCTTCTTAGGTTGCAAGGGATCTGAGACTAGCTAACTTTCATAAGGTCTACACAGATCCTGAATTCATGGTAAGGACTGCCCTGAATGTAGTCACTGAAGGCTGGGAAACCTTTGTCCATAGCATCTTGGGCAGGGCTTCTCTCCCCAATTGGGAGGAGATGTGGGCAGCTCTTCGACAGGAAGAGATCAGGCAGTTGACCAAGGCATGAAGTAGCGGCAAAGGGATCATATCCAAGAAGGAGGAAGAGGAGGATGCAGCTCTCGCATCAGCGAGACAGCAAGGGCAGCAAAAGAGGAAAAATAAAGACAACCAAAGTCAGATTCTTCAGATCTAGGGAACTGGGACATTTTTCCACTCAGTGCCCTCAGAATAAGGGCAAGGAAGAGAAGTATGACTCAAAGGATGCTCCAGTGAAAAATGATAAGGAGGAAGATGATGAGGATTGCTCCATGAGTGCTCATGCACCTCTAGAGAAGAGGTGGGGCGATATTGAGTTTTAGTTGGGAAGACTACACAAAAAGGGGTAGGATCCTTAAGGTGCCCAAACTCTTAGATCACATATGGCTATGGCAACCATTAATGACAGTAGTAGAATGACGGGAGTCAGTTGGTGTGATGGATGATGAAGCAACAGTGGCAGAGCTAGAGTGCCAAAGTTTGAAGCAGTGCAGTGAAGTGTTGGAGCAGTGCAGGAGGTACAAAGTAGATACAACAGCAGCGCAATAGAGGTAGCTTCAGCATCACGGGGTGTTGAAGTTTCTAAGTTTGCTTAGTTTAGAAACCCTTCATGCACTTTCTGATTTATTCCTACCTACTTGTTATTTTTCCTTAACAAGTTATTTACAAAGTAAATACTGAAATAAACACCAGTGCATGCTCAACATATTACAGATCAACAACTAAAAGAAACAAAAACAAACACACCACATGACACCATTATTTTTGGAATAATGTCCCCGGAAAAACCCAATGTAGGAAAACGGTGCAGCTATCATAGGGTTTTCTTATTAAGCGATATCAGAGTACAATCTGGGTGCCAAAACTGGCCTACCCAACAAAGAATTTCCTTAGCAGTAATACCTCTCAGTTTCTGACAAATCTACTGGCTGAAACCCTGGATAATCCTTCCGGCAGCTACTCAGCACCAATTTTCCCCAGAAACCCCAACGTCTACCCAATCTGGACCATGTCAGCCTCTCCTAGCCCAGCGTTGGCGCTGCGTCAACCCCAGGAAGCCTTGCGTCAACTCTCTAAGCCTCTACGTCAGCTATGCTAGCCCCTCTAGTGCTTTGCGTGGCCCTGCTGAGCACTGGTTGCTCTTATGTCTCTCTCTTTGGCTATTCTGTTGCGATCCCAGCACTATCTCTACCTCTTTGTCTCTTTGTACTCAATGACCCTCAACTGCTCTCTCGATCACTGATTCTATCTCTCTTAGCAAACCCCGCTCTAGAGAATAGAATGATTGATCACTCTGGTGTATTCTCCAAGTGACCCTCAAGCCTCCTCTTATACTTTTCATGTTGACATCTCAACGACCGAGATTAAGTCCCTAATCAACGGCTAAGATTAGATATGGCTTGATCCATGTCTTTTGGACCATTCTAACACAGATTCATATTAATACACATTAATATTTTATTTTTTAATTATTTTAATATCTCCTGATCTATTTAGAATCTGCCCAAACCCTTTTTGGGTATTGGAGATCTGATGTGCCCCAACCTTTCCACCAAATTTCGTGGCTAGAGCACATCCGATGCTACCCCAAATCAACACTCCCTCTTAGCAAGAATTGTGCTCTAGAAATACTCCTCACTGAGTATTACTCTGATCATTCGGCATTGGTACCTATGCTGATGCTAGGCCTTCTTGCCCAACATCCTCTGCACTGCTACCTCCTGTACTGCTACCCACGGTTCTGCCACTGCTACATCTGTAAGACAACTCCCTTTGCATCCGTGTTGTTGCTGGTCCTGTCTCCCAGCACTGCACTGCACCTCCTCTCATCATGTTGCATCGTGCTACCCAGCACTGCACTGCAACTCAGTTACTGAGAAGTAAGTAACTTATCTCCCTATTGGGCTAGAAACACCCACTGATGCTAAAGCTCCCTCTGCCACTGACAAGTACTCCCTCTCTGTGACTTCTACGCTGCTACAACAACTCCCTGCATCTCGCACTGTTGCACACCTCGTTGTGCCTTCCTACACTGGTGCAACACTCTTGTGCCTCTCGCACTGCTATAGCCTGTTAGCTTTGCTCTATCTTAGGACTCCTGCACTGTAGCTCTCTCTGCCGCTCCATCCGCATCCGTCTCTACCCACCTAGCAAGTCCTGCTACTCCTCATCGGGGCTCCCGTACCAAGGTCTAATCCAAGAGGCTAGGTACCTCGAGGATCTTGCCCCTCATTGCCTTTAATCCTCCTGACTGCAGCTCGATGTCTCCCCACTTTCGCTCAAGTGGCATGTGTGCACTCATGACACAGTCATCGTCTGTGAGAACTTCTTTCTTTGCCCGTGCTGGCACTGCCTTGGTCTCGGAAGACTCTCCCTTACTCTTCTTCCCTGGACACTAGGTTGCATAATGACCCAGCTCCCCACAGTGGAAGCACTTGATCTTGGAGAGATCTTTCTTCTTTCGTTTTTCTTGCTTTCCCTCTGATGCTTGGGCCACATCCTCCTTCTCCTGCTTGACCTTGATCCCTTTGCCGCTGCTACCTGTCTTCGACTGTCGTCTGATCTCTTCCTAGCGAAGAGTTGCCCACATCTCGTCCCAAGGTGGGAGAGTCCCTCTGCCCAGAATACTCTAGACAAATACTTCCCAATCTTCTGAGACAACATTCAAAGTTGTCCTCACCACAAGCTCTTGATCCGATGTCACTCCTATAGCAGTCAACTGGTCTCGGATCTCATTCAATCCTCCGAGGAAGGTGTTAATCGATTGACCCTTCTTCATCTAATACGACCTCATCTGATTCTCGAGCAGCATTCTTCTCTGCACAGAAGTATGTTGGTACAGCTTCTTGAGAGCCTCCCACATCTCAAATGTCGTTTCCTTCTCGGCTATATGTGGTACCACATGATCCTTGACCTTGTCAAGGATAATGCACTTGGCCATCGCCATCACCTCTTCGTACCTGTCATTATCATTAGGGTCAACTAGGACAGTTATTACCTTCAAGGCGAAGTTCTTAACACGATTCCTGTCAAGCACTGATAATATTTTAGCCTTCCAGACTGGGAAGTTCAATGCTCCATCCAATCTATCCTAGTCTCTTACGTCGTGTAGTGCCATGATGCTCATCTACTTCCCTCCTGGAAGCTCTCTATTCGAATCCTCTGAGTCTCTACTTCCAGTCTAGAAGTTCTCTTTTGGACTACCTCTGAGTCCTGATTGCCCTCCTGGAAATCCTTCTGCCGCTTGTCGAGATGTCCCCTACTCTGATCGGCTTGTGCAACTGCACTTCTGATCTGGATTCCTCGGCTAGAAACCCTCGGTAACAACTCCTCTAGCCCTACTTTGTCAGGTACTATTTTGATTACAGTACCTCACCAGCTCCACTCTGCAATATTTCTACAACATTCTAGACCTTAGCAACTGCCTCTCTATGAACTATGTCAGCGCCTCTCTGCCTCAAGTTGGCTCTGCGTCACCCCAAATGGGTCTGCGTCAGCCCTAGGATACCTTGCATCAGCCCTCTAGCCCTCTGTGTCAGCAATGCTGGCCTCTCTAAGGCTTTGCGCAGCTCTTGACTTCCTCTGTGTGGCTTTGCGTCACACTTCTTGGCTTCTGCACTGCTAGAAATAGCTTCTGTCACCTCATGACAATTTTTTCCTGTTGCTATTGCTCCGCTTGGCTCATGTCTCTTATTCCTCATGTGATCTGCAATCACCCTCTGATACCATGTTGAAGTTTCTAATTTTGCTTAGTTTAGAAACCCTTCATGCACTTTTCTGATTTATTCCTACCTACTTGTTATTTTTCCTTAACAATTTATTTACAAAGTAAATACTAAAAATAAACACCAATGCATGCTCAACATATTACAAATCAACAACTAAAAGAAACAAGAACAAACACACCATATGACACCATTATTTTTTTACTAATGTCCCCAGAAAAACCCAATGTGGGAAAACCGGTGCAGCGATCTGAGGGTTTTCTTATTAAACAATATTAGAGTACAATCTGGGTGTTGAAACTGGCCTACCCAATAGAGAATTTCCTTAGTAGTAATACCTCCCAATTTCTGACAAATCTACTGGCTAAAGCCCCGGATAATCCTTCTGGTAGCTACTCAGCACCAATCTGCCCTAGAAACCCCAGCGTCTACCCAATCTGGATTGCATCATCCTCTCCTAGCCCAACGTTGGTGTTGCGTCAGCCCCAGGAAGCCCTACGTTAGCTCTCTGAGCCTCTGCGTCAGCTACGCTGGCCCCTCTGATGCTTTGTGCAGCACTTAGCTGCCTCTACATGGCCCTGCATGAGCACTGGCTACTCCTGCATCTCTCTCTCTGTCTGTTCTACTGCAATCCCAACGCTATCTCTGCCTCTCTGTCTCTCTGTACTCAATGCCCCTCAGCTGCTCTCCTAATCACTGATTCTATCTCTCTTAGCAAACTCTGCTCTAGAGAATAAAATGACTAATCACTCTGGCGTATTCTCCAAGTGACCCTCAAGCCTCCTCTTATACTTTTCTTGTTGACATCTCAACGGCCGAGATTAAGTCCCTAATCAACGGCTAAGATTAGATCTAGCTTGATCCATGTCTTTTGGACCAGTCTAACACAGATTCATATTAATACACATTAATATTTTATTTTCCCTAAGTTTAGAATTAGGGACTCCATTAAAAATATTAATTATTTTAATATCTCCTGATCTGTTTAGAATTTGCCCAAACCCTTTCTGAATATTGGAGATCTCATGTGCCCCAACCAAATCAACATGGGGTATCCAAATTGACCAACATTTCATCTTTTAGGTGACTTTTTCAGTTGCTTACTTCTCAGCAACTGAGTTGCATTGCAACAGTTAGCAGTGACAGTGCTATGGGTGGCATGATGCAGTATATTGAAAGGGAGTTGCAGTATAGATGCGGCAGTGTCATGGGTAGCAGTACAGGTTGCATCAGCGCAGTGGGTGAGGGGCAGCAAGCTGGGCATCAGTAGCACAGAGACCGACGTTGTGGATCAGTGTGATACTTCTGCTGGGAAGTATAGCTAGAGCACATTTCTCGCTAAGAGGTAGCGTTAATTTTTGGGTAGCATTGGATGTGCTCTAGCTCCGAAATTTTAAGAAGGGGCTAAAACACATGAGATCTCCAAGACCCAAAAATCGTTTGGTGAAATTCCACCTGGATTGTGTTTTATTAAAATAATTAATATTTTAATGGGGTTCCTAAGTCTAAACTTGGGAAAATAAAAATATTAATAGGTATTAATAAAAATGTGGGTGAAATGCTTGTAAGTGACGAAGATCAAGTCTAATTTAATCTTAGCCGTTGATTAGGCACTTAATATCGGTCGTTGATTCATCAATAGGAAAAGTATAAGAGGAGGCTTGAGGGTCAGTTGGAGATACACCAAGTTAATCAGTTAGTTCAATTTTTCTGGGGTGTGGTTTGTTGAGAGAATCGAACAAGTGATTTCTTGCAGTGAGAGGCAGAAGCAGAGATTTGGATCGGAGAGGAAGTTCCGACCCAAAGAGTACGTGGCAGAGAGGCAACTTGAGCATCGGGAAGGCAGCGTAGAGGCCTATGCAGCCCAAGAGGGGCTTTTGCAGTGGTAGTGCAGAGTATTCATCAGTAGTCCAAGATTTTGCTGGAGAAGCAAGGTTCTGAGCCGGGAGGGCCGAACAGCAGTCTTCATCCAGCAAATCATTCCAGCAGAAGAGGAGACACAATTCTCTAGAGGCAAGAAGCTGGCCCACGCAGCGATTTAATAGGGACTTCGTAGTGTTTGCGAGGAGAATGTCAGATCACTCATTAGATTAGTTGCGACTTGGGGAGTGAGGTAAACCCTCATATGTATTTCTTGCTACTGTGATTTCTCTGTAAGTTTAGTTGGTGTGAGAGGCAACTTGTTGCACTCAGATTCTGCTTGCTTAATAATACAAACCCTCTATCCGTTGCACTGGTTTTCCCAAGCTGGGTTTTTCCGAGGACGTGTTGTCCAAAAATAATGGTGTCCCTTGTGTTTTTGTCTTATCTATTTTTTCAGTTTATGATCTGTGTGTCAGTGTAATCTATAGTAGTTTTTTCATCACTGTTTATGAAATTAAATAACTTGTTGAATGAAATAACAAGTAGGAGATTCTAAACCAGTGACTGCAGGAGGATTTTTGTTTGTAAGATTCAGAAATTTTCACATAAGGGTGAAGGCATTGATACCTTTCTCGCTAGAATTCAAGAAATCTGAGATCAACTTGCATCCATTGGGGAAGCGCCTCATCATACAGATCTTGTGTGTTTGGCCTTGAACAGTGTCTCAACGGATTGGGAAATCTTCATCCAAGGCATTTTGGGACGAGATATCCTACCTAGGTGGGACAAGATGTGGTCAGACCTGCAGCAGGAGGAGATGAGGCGAGCACTAGTTAAGACCTCCATAAGTGGAAGCAACAGCAAGGGATCGAAAGGTGTGAAGGAGGAAGATAATGTGGCCCTTGCATCACAAGGCCCCAGTCAGGGACAAGGTTCACAGGGGGAGAAAAAGAAAAAGAAGGATCTATCTAAGGTCAAGTGCTTCAGGTGTGGCAAGTTCGGCCACTATAATATGCAATGTGCTAAAAAGGAAGAAGGACAAGGAGGAGAAGCATGATCAAGCGATAGCATCTGCAGAGATAGACAAACTGTCGTCCAGGTTGGAGAAATACTTTGCCATGTTTGCAGTTATACCTCCAGGAGTGAGGTGGGGCGATATGGAGCTATAGTCCCAGATGTTGGAAACTCAGAAAGGCAAAAAAAAATCTCATGTTGATGATTACTTATGATATTCTTGTGTTCTTCTCTTATCTTTGTTTCATCAAGAAATTATCAAAACAGAAACATGAAGATTAGTCGCACCAGATGTAGGCGGACAACCAGGGAAAAACCCCTATATAGAGGAAAACCCAACCAAAAACTCTTCCTTCAATAATTCAAATTGAGATGGACCAAGACCCTAGACCAATAGACTTTCCTCATCCACCACGTCAGCCTTCCAAGATGATATAGTAGTCTCTTTCTTATCCAGCAGCTTCACCCAATAATAATCTATAACTTTGACTTCCATGTTGGAAATACTAAGAGGGGGGTGAATCAGTGTTTCTTTTATGATTGTTACTTTACCAGTTTTAGATCGCTTATAAACAGAACACAAAATGAACAATACATAATAATAATTTTATTAATGAGAAATATCGAGGACTCCAATCCTCTTTTACAATAAATCAAATGCAATAGTGTTTAGGGCTCCCACTCTAGATGAAGACACCAATCTCCAATCCACCAAGCTCCAACATGTACTTTTCCAAGCACCAACTTGGACTTAACGACGCTCCAACCCTATCTTCAACAAAGCTCCAACCTTGTTTTTATGAGGCTCCAACCTCTAGGCTTGGATTCTTTAAGATAAGTTCAATTGTTCTTCAAGGCTTCCTCAAAGTCTTCTACAACAAGCCCTAACAGTGTCTTCAAGTTCTCTTTCAACTGTGCCCTCTCTTAGCTCATCAATGACAACATTATTAATCAATGAAGGAGTCTTCAAAGCTCTTCATGATACCCAAAACAAGTTCCTTCAATGACACTCCATGATGGCCTTCAATCATGCATTAAGGTCTCCAAGAATGCCCTACAAGATCAACTTCTGCAAAAATATCCAAAAGGCCTTTAACAATGCTTGCCTCAAGATACTTTTCAAGGTAATATGGGCTTCTAGATGTCTCTTCAAGATATGCTCGAGTATCATCAAGAGAGATCCAAATCCACTTCAAGATGTATATCAAATTTTCAAGAAGTATGCTCCAAGATGTGTCTTTAATAGGATGCTCCAGGGCACTTTCAAGATCTTGATTCAATATGCTTCAAAGACTGCTCTCAAATATGCACAACAGGTTTTCTACACATCACTCATATGATGCCTTCAATAGTGTTGCTACAAGAAGTCCTAGACAAATGCTTCTAGACTGCTCACAAGATGTTTTTGATTTTCTCCAAAAAGGTTATTCAAATAGACTTACAAGGATATCTTTGCAACCTGTTGAGGTATGTCTTGGTTAAATCCAAGGTATGCTTCACTGTAAAATAGTCCCTCCTACAAAGGTCCACAAGAAACACTTCACCATAAAACTAATTCCAAGGTTTGCAAGATAAATAATCTTAATAATGTCCTTCAACAAGATCTACAAAAAAAAACCTTCACTGTGAAATGATCTCAAGACAGTCCCTAGTCTGTAAAAATGCTTTACTGATCCAATACTATGTCTTCAATAAGGGTTTACAACAAAGTCTCACTACAAATCCAAATTTGTTAAGTACTACTTCAGATTGTGAGTTCTTCCTTGTTGTAGGTATGCAAAGTCACCACAAGTCCACAAAAAAGACTTAGGTCTGAATGGTTACGTATCTGGTTTTATCCTCCACATGTCTGCAAAAAAACTTCTCCACAGTCACAAATGAACCACCTCAGACCACAGAAAATATGCCACCACAGGACTGAAAAAGGTGCCTCCTCAATTTGCAAAATTTGCTTGTTACAGATCTGAAGTGAAGATTGAATATCACAGATTTAAGGTGCATATCTCCATAATTATGATTCACCGGTCAGAGGTTTTAAGGTGTCTCTTAAAGGTTCGTAGGTGTTACAGATCTGTAGTAGAGATAAATTCAGAAAACCAATCATAAAGTGTCTTTAGATTTCGTCCTTTCTTATCTCTTTTATTTGCTTCTTCCTGTCTTCACCAAATGTTCTGAACTTTGACCGAATTGGTGAGCTCAAATGAAGGATACGTTGGGGTATTTATAGTGATTTTACTTAAACATGAAGGGACATTTCCATTGGAGGGACACATCTATGACTTAGTGAGCCTACACAAGTCGGTTGGGCAGACTTTGCCATTTTTGACAGTCATAATTAAAAAATTAATATCTCTCAATTGGCAAAGAGTTAGAAGGCATATGAATACTTGTTGGAAAGGGCTTGACGCCCTCTATCAGTTTATGTAAAGACCTTTTCAAAATGATGTCTCTAAATTCCAAAAAGATATTTTCTTTGTGACAGTCTTAGGGTTTTTATGACAGTCCTTAGATTTATGACTTTAGATCTTCTTATGCTAGGATTAGGGCATTATTTTCAAGGCCTTTTAGGGCATCACATACAGAGGACTTCTTGAATGAGGCTAGGGAGTCTTCACATTCCAACAACTAGGGTTTGTCATAAATGCACTTAGGTCATTAAGGAATGCACTAGGGTTTTCATCTTCAACCATGCTCATATTCACATCAATGACAACTTTGACCAACAATCTCCCCCTTTGTCATTGATGGCAATATTCTTGTCCTTTCAACATTTTCTCCCCCTTTGATATCAATGGAAAATGGGGTGCTTTTCTTGACAATGTCTTCCCAGTAAGAACTCCCTCTATCATGCTTCTTCTTGACATGTTGCTCCATTTTTGTCATTTTCATGCAACTCCCCCAATCATCATGCTTTCCTTGATGTGGCACGAGAGAAATGCCCATAGTCTACATCAATTAGCTCCCCCACCCTACAAAAACTCCTCTTGCTCTCCTTTTTGCTTGTGGAACCCAAGACAAGAAAGATTGTTTCCTTATGATCAAGTTAAAGTCATCTTCAACAATGGTCCATCGGATGTGTAGTGGGGACAAAGGATCATGATCTTCAATGGACTTGCTCCCCCTAACAATGTGCATGGTCTCCTTTTTGGCAAAATCTCATCATCAAAACTTGAAATACCATATATGCCAAAGATGTACTTATCAAATCAACAACTTGAATTGATGTATTGAATATTCAAGACACTTTCTGCTTCGATTTGCTTCCTTCTCCAGACTTGTGTAACTTTATTTTCATGCTTGGTAGGCATGGTTTTAGCTTGTTTAGGAACCCAAGTCAAGTTAAAATCACAAGCAACATGTACAATGTTATGACATTTGAAGAATTCTATCATGTTCATCAATGAGGAAGCATGAATTCTTCTTGAAAAGTTGCTTCTAGGAGACTGATGAGGACCATTATATTTGTCCTAGTGGTATACCCTACAATCCTTTGCCATATGCCCAAAATTTGTACAAGAATAGCAATAACCAAAAAATATACTTTAGTACCTGGAGGATGGAGCTTGCCTTGATGAACTTCTAAAGTCATTATGCCTTGGGATCCCTTGATGATATCCATTGCCTCTTGTATCCTTGATACCTTCTGCAGACCTTCTAGGAGTAGGGTTTCTTCCAAGGTTATCTTGATTATTCTTCTTGCTTTCACTGGAATTAAGGGCATCAACATTTCTTCCAAGATTCTTCACATCCTTGTTGTTTGATGCATTAGGGTTTGCATCATTTTTGCTTGAGCATTCTCCTGCATAACCAAGACTTGATTTATCAAAGGAGGATCTTTGATGACTTAGGATGTCATCTAGGGTTTGAGAGCTCTTTAGACTCTTGTTCAGATGATCAACTTCTTTCCTTAGGATATCAAGTTCTTCTTTCATTTTCTTGCATTCTTCATCCTTCTTTGCTATACTGATCTCCATTTCTTCCTTCATGCTTATTGCTTCACATGTTTCAGCCTTGAGAGAGGTGATATCTGATTCTAATTTGAATATATTTTCATCTCTTTCTTCAAGTTGGTATCCCATGGAATTTCTTTTCTTTTCTGCTTCACCTACTTGTCCTTCCAGGAGAGCCAAAACTTCCATTACCTTTTTAGCTCCTTGTGCTTGTTTCTTTTCTTATTCCAACTGAGATTTAAGGGAGAAGACCTCTTCCTTGTATTGACCAATCTTTGATTCAAGTTTGTTCAAGTCCTCTCGTATCTTTGTTCAAGATGGCTTGACAAAATATCTTGCCTTTTCTTTTCTTTATCCAATAGATTCGTCATGGATATGACTTCTTCATTATGCATTTTCTTGTTTTGATGAAATTCCTCCTTAAGCTTGGTGAGCTCCTTATCTCTTTCTTGTACTTGAAGCTTAAAGATATCAATTTCCTTCCTTTTCTTGTCAAGCCCATAGTCACCATCTTGTGCTTGCTTCTTAAGCTCCTCATTTTCCTTATTTCAAGTTGCTTATTTCTTCTAGGGCCGTTACAAGCTTTGTCTTAAGATCTATTTCAACTTCTACTTCAAAAATTTATTTATCATCATCTTCCTTTGTACAATTGGTCCCTTCATTTTTTCTTTCATTTGTCTTCTTTGGTTCATCTTGTTGGAAATACTGAGAGGGAGGTGAATCAGTGTTTATTTTCAATTGCTATGTTTACTAGTTAAGATTCTTCACAATTATAATTAGAAAAATAAATAATAAGGATTTTATTATAAACAAGTGAGGACACCAATCCTCTTTTACAAAATTTTGACTACAATGATGTTTGAGGGCACCAACCCTTCAATCCTCCAAGCTCCTACCTGTTGTCAAGCACCAACTTGGACTTTTGTGAGGCTCCAAACTCTAGGGCTCCAACCCTATCCTTCTCAAGGCTCCAACCCTGTTTTTAGAGGCTCCAACCTCTAGGGCACTAACCCTCCAATTGTTAACAAACAGAATATATGAATGACTTACTTTCAAAAACTTTGGAACTTCCTTCAATAGTCAGACTACCGCGGACTCCTAATTTGTTCATTGTCCAAGATTTGAATAGGAGTGTTCTTCACCATTCAAAGCTTCAAGTTCTTCACTGATCAATCTAGCAACTGCCCTTGGGAATTTTGGCCTGCTGCCCTTACTGAGCAGTGAAATTCCTTTCCTTCATTTTTGAGCTCTCCAACTAATCAACTGTGCTCTGATACCATGTGAATATTCCAAACTGGAATCCTATTGCAACAATTGGTATTATTTCTCCTAATCGTTAATTAATTTAACAATTTATCTACTACGACAAATATCGAAATAAACACACTGCAACGTTCACAAATAAAATACTACGGAAAAATAATGCATTCGAAACTGAGAAATGCTAGCACACACACGAAACATAAGACAATTATTTTTGGACAAATGTCCCGAGAAAAACCCCACTTGGGAAAAACGATGCAATAGTCGAGGGTTTTATTATTATGCAGGAGTGAGAAATTCTGAGTACAACTTGATGCCAAAATCTGGCAATCCTACAAAAAAAATACTGCCAAAAATCTATTGAGGAATTTCCTCACCCCACAGGAAAACCCCGACACAACTTGCTTTCAGAAACTTGGCCCTCTAACCCTCTACATCAGCCTCTGCATAGTGTTCTTGACGTCAAGCCTCTGACTGGTCTTTGATGAAGTCGTTATGCCCTCTGTTGGCTAGAAAAATCCTTCTCCGACACTCTAGGACCTTCCCGGCCTCTAGAACTGAAGACGTCTTTTCGTCTCAGCAAATCGAAATTGCCTCTAGAAACTATTGTGCAGCCCCTACATCAGCGTCTCTGTGCCTCTTCTGCCTCTCTACAAATGCACTCACTGGATCTAGAATACTTCCTCCAGCCTCACTATGTCTGCCCCTCACGCACTGCTTCAATCTCTAGCTCTCTTTGACCACTGACTGCTGCTACTCTAGAAATCGTTCTGCCAAGAAATCACACTGCTCAAGTGTCATCTCCATCACCACATTGACCTTCTGTTATAATCCACTATTGGAGCACCAACAACGAAGATTAAAACATAATTGATGGTTAGGATCATCTCTAGATCGATCCATGTGATTTTCTAGACTATTCTCGCCTTATCTCAATTAATATTGATTAATTAACCATATCTCCTACGTTTAGACTTAGGAAATATTTAAAAAACTATTAATAATTTAATTGAGACACTTCTAAGTGGAATTTCCAAAAACGATTTCTGAATTTTGGAGATCTCATGTATTCTAGCCTCTCCACATAATTTTGTACCTAGAACACATCCGTGTTGGATCAGGTGCACAGCAAATAAATTAAACACACAGCAGAAGCAAACACATAACACAGTATTTAACGTGGTTCACCCAACCAATCTGGGCTACGTCCACCAAACATAGGCATCAGGAATATATTAAATAAATTGGAGATTACATCAAGAAATCCTCTCAAACTCTCTTAGCAAACCATCCGAATGGTTGCCTATTATATAGTAGAGAGAATCTAACTGCTCTCACATCAAATTTAGGATGCATTAATTTGCTCCCAACAACCGGTAATCCAGCAACAGATTTCCTATTGTTGTCACCTACAGAGATTTCTGCCTATTTTAGTTTAAACAGAAAATCTCAACAATCCGATGCTACCAAAACTAACACATTAATCCCAAATAAATCTCTCCATGCAAAATCTCCCTCCCAATCCAATTCACTCTATAATGTAACCTTTTACATGAGCATGGAGGCATCATTTTCGCTTGCCTAACTATCTCTTTTAGGCTAGTAAGGAGGGGAAAATTGCTAAGGGGACAAAGGAGTTTTGCCCAACTTCACTTTGATATTATTATTATTAAATAAAAAGGGGCAAAAGTCACGTGAGGAAAAATAAGTGGCTTCATCCTTAAAATAATAATGAGGAGGTTTCTAGAAGATTAGAGAAGATCCAAAAAAAACTTTTACAAGGAGCAAGGAGACCATTCTCTCATCATTTTATCTTGTGATTATTTCTTGTGATTGGATTGGGACTCAAGTGCGTCTAGCTCGAGGGTTTCATGTGAAGCTCTCAAACTGGTTTCGGTGGACTTCAAGTGCCACCCTAGGTGGTACTCGACTAATTTTGATGGACTTTGAGTGCCACCCTAGCTGGCCATTGGGGAAGTTCACTTATTTGTGTTTATCGCAGGTATTGGAGCAAAAATACGGAAGAAGAAACCCTCAATTTCAAGGAGAATTTTTGAAGCAAGGGTTTATGGTAGGAGGCCGAATTCTTTGAAGGAAAATCAAATCATTAGATCAGAAGGAGGTTGTATTCTCTAATTCTGAGGAGGCTGATTTGTATTTGTAGCAGAGATCAACAAAAAGGAGCCAAATTGTTCCGTCATAATTTCCTTGAGAGTGTCATGTTCATTCCTTCTTTGGTAGGCCGAAATTTTCTACTCCAATGCTGAGTTTCCAACTGATCAAAATTCTCCAAAAGGTTGAGTTTTACTTGCTGAGATCAAATATATTTTGGAGGCCAAGATCATCCTTGGCAGAGATCAAATCCTTGTTTAGGGGTCTAGATATCTTATATCTTGAAATTTCTGAGGCAATTATATTCTTTCTAGGGGTCAAGTTGTTCACTTATTGAGGCTAAATTACTTCCATTTGCAGACCGAAAATCATTCCTGAGAGAGGCCGAATCCACAAAGGAAATTCTGACCCGAGGCCGAATTACTTGTGGCAGATCTGACCATATATGTTACTACAGGCAAGCTGAATTCCTTGCTCCAAGAGGCCAAGTTGTCTCAGGTTTCTCAGTTGTGATTTTTCTATCAAACAAGGTCAAATTGCCATTGTTTTGGAGGTCTCATTTAGTGCACATTTGCCAGACCAAATCCATTGTAGCAGAAGAAAATGTTGTTGAAGTTATCACTACTGTTTGGAGAACACATTTGGCTCATATTTGCCAGGCCAAATTCACTATAGCAGAGGACTGTGTTGCTGAGCTGATCTTCAATTCCTATTGACATGCGAAAGTGGAGTTCCAGGTTTACAAATTGCATGTATACTCTCCAATCAAAATAATATAAATCTGGATTGTGCCCTTGAAATATATTTCTGATATTAGAGATTTTATTTTGTTCACAAATTGTTCGAAGAAATGTTTTCTCATAAGTTGTTTAACAAAATGTGCCAAAGAAAATTTTAAATATTTGTGGAATTGTCTTAGCACATGATAGCTTGGTACATTACAATGGTATCAGAGCATGTTCTTGGCCAGTTGTGAGGCTTAAGCAGAATAATCCCGAGGAGGAAAAATAGAGAACCAGACGCAGAAGAGGAAGTTGAAGGAAAAAAGAATAGTGAGAACATGGGAGACAAGGAAGATTCAAATGATATGATGAAAGAGATGATGAGGATGCAAAAGGAAGTGCTTGACATATTGGGGCAGATGGCTAGTGCCTCTTTGACAAATCAGAACCGTCTAGACAACAATGGTGAAAGAGGATCACACTCAAGCGAGGAAAGTCATGTTCCTGCTCGCATCAATATGCAAAGCCACCCCCAATTGTATAGCAAATCAACTAGGCCCACCCTTCCCCAGTTTTTGGTTGAAGCTTCAAGAGAGCCGGACATGGTTGCAATAGAGGTAGAATCATTTACATTAAACTAGGAGGCATACCAATCATAGAGAGCCAACATTTGGGTATCCCTTCCCTTCGGTGAATTCTATAACTTGAGGGATAGGCATAAGCACATGGGGTTTTACAGGAGCAACAACTAGAATCAGAATCTACAGCAAGTTATGGGGAAGATGTCACTCCCCAACTTTGATAGATCTTCTAAATCTTCCGCAAGGACATGGGTGCAAAAATTGGACACTTATCTTCAGCTTAACCCAATTAAGGAGGCAGATTCTCTCAAATTCGCCACATTGGACTTGGATGGAGATGCCCAGGAATGGTGGTACCATGGGTTGATCAAATTGGGACATGCAAGTATCACTTCATATACAAAGTTCAAACAGAGACTCAATGAGCGATTTGATAAGAAAGACACGAAGATTAACTAACACAGCTCAGGCAGACATGCAGTTTGGAGGCTTATATATCAAATTTCCTGAGGTTATCAGTGTTGACAATAGAAATGTGAACCGACTGACTATTCATGCTATTTATAAAGGGATTATTTGAGCCTTTGCGTGGGTGGGTAAGGGCCTACCAACCCACTACCTTATAGAATGCAGCGCGCAAAGCAAGAGATATATAGGATGTGGTTCCTAAGACCAATTCTCTTCTAAACCAGCCCTCCCACCAAAGGGTAAAGACATTAAACCTACTGAAAGGGAATGGACTAGGTGTAGTCAGTTGGATGAGGACACCAGGATGGATCTCAGGAGGAGAAAGCTAGGCTTCACTTGTCAGGAACCATCGACATCAAGACATTGTTGTGTAGGGAAAGGGAAGGCTCACTAAATCGAGGTATTCTCGGACGCTGAAGGCAAGGAGGATGCGCAGGAGCAACCCAAGTAGGAGGAGCTACGAGAGATGGAGGATGAGCAACCTCAAGGTAGAGCTAACGGTGGAATTATGGCTTCTCTAATACGTATTTCAAGATTCCACACGCTCAGGATTAGAGGGACTAGGGAAAGGGAAGGCTCACTACATCGAGGTATTCTCGGATAGTGAAGGCAAGGAGGATGCGCAGGAGCAGCCCAAGTAGGAGCTATGGGAGATGGAGGATGAGCAACCTCAAGATGGAGCTAAGGGCGGAATTATGGCTTCTCTCACAAGTATTTCAAGATTCCACACGCTCAGGATTAGAGGGACTATACAGGGGCAGAAGGTTACAGTAGTTGATAATGGGGCTACCCACAATTTCATAGATGCTAGCCTTGTGTCCAAAAGAGGATTGGCCACCGAGGAGTTTGAGGGGTTTTCAGTAGTCATACTCGAAAACAAGTATATGCAGTGCACCAAGATGATCACCAAGATAAGCTTGACGATGGGAAATTATACTGTCACAGATGATTTCTTCATGGTGGACGTTCCCGACACTAATGTAGTATTGGGGATCTAGTGGCTCTATTGTATAGGGCGTTACACCATTGATTACAGAGCAATGGAGATGGAGTTCATAAGGTCGGATGGCAAGAAGGTGGTGGTGAGAGGCATGCACACATATCCACCACAAGTGGTATCATCTCACAAGATGGTGGCGAATTTGAGGCATGGCAACATTGTATGGGCAATAGAGTGTCAGATTTCAAATAAAAGGATAGCAAATCAACCGCGGCAGTATCCAGCAGACAATATGGCTTTGTTATAGAAGCATCAAAAGATTTTTAGAGTTATTCTTCCAAGCAGGTCTCCTGGAAGAGGTTTTCAACACATTATTGAGTTGGAGGAAGGGATCCACGCAGTTATCACCACTTCGTACAACCATCCCAAGGCTTCCAAATATGAGATTGAGAGAGCTATTCAGGAGTTGTTTGTACAAGGACACATTCGGCTTCGTTCGAGCCCATTCGCCTCTTTAGTGGTTTTGGTGAAGAAGAAGGATGGGACTTGTTACCCACCACCAATGGGTAGTGTATATAGGAGTAATATTTTCTCCTAGATGGTCCTCAGTCGGTAGCCAACATCCCTTGCAGCCACCATATATCTCGATGTGCCATTATCTCCGCCACCTGAGCCAACCAAGTAGTCCCTCGCCCATCTATTATGATTGTATGTATGAAGGTGGGCCTCAGGTAAAAATTTCTGTTTTCCCACCCCGGTTTTCAGTTTCTCCTTATTTCTCCCATGTAGTTAAATGTCATTTCCCATAACCATACATTCAACAAGCTGAAAAAATAAATTTGTTGAAAACACAAATTCTGGAAAATTTACAGAATGCTGGAAATTGCAGAAATAAAAATCACCAGTAATAAACAGCCATTAAAACACATTAAAACACTGTTTTTTTTGTC
Source organism: Pinus taeda (assembly GCA_000404065.3). Classification (NCBI taxonomy): domain Eukaryota; kingdom Viridiplantae; phylum Streptophyta; class Pinopsida; order Pinales; family Pinaceae; genus Pinus; species Pinus taeda. The sequence continues at coordinate 11,805 of APFE031269482.1, read as the reverse complement.
AACGTGACCCTGGAAAAACCCCCTACAACTCTTGGGGAAAACCAGTTTGAGAGCTCTTCTTTATTTCTGAAAAAAGTCTTTTTATAGCAAGAAAATTTCAGCAAAAATTACAGCAAAATAATTATTTTTTTTCAGCGAGCAAACTTATCCGTTTTCAGCCCAATAGACCACCTGGAAACTTCTCAGTTTTCAACAAAAAATAAGCTTTTTCTGCTGTTCTGATTTTGCTGAAGAGCTGCCTGATATGTGTGCCAAACTGCTACCTCTTTCTCCTTCTTGTCCAGAAATCTCCCTTGCTCTCTTGCTCTCCTTCTCCCAATCTGCTCATGAAAGAATGAATGATCTTTTCCTCCTTTCCCTCCTTTAATATAACTCCAAGTGACTTTTGGGTGATCTAGATGACTTTTGGGTGATTTCTAAATCCAATGGCTGAAATAGATTTAGATCAATGGCTGAGATTAAATGCACTTTTAAATCTCACTTTCTATTTTTTAATTCACCCACTTTAATAAAGACCCACTTAGTCATTTATTTCCAAAGTCACTTTTCCTTTCTAATTTTTCATTGACTTTATAAAAGTCACTTAAAAATTAGACTTAGTAACTTTATCACTTAAAGTCACTTTTAAATTAGATTTTAACTTTATAAAAATTATAAAGTCACTTTAGGAGAAAAATTAAAATCTTTTGGACACTTTTCCCTAGGCCAAAGATCAAAGCCTAAGGGAACCACCTGTCCTCCGGTACCAAATTTCAACACTCCCTCTTACCGAGGAAGGTGTTCCTCACCACACCCATCTTGTCTCTGAAGTAAACATGCTTGCCCCGTGGTAAGGCTTTGGTAAGAATGTCTGCTACCTGCTCATCAGTGGAAATATACTCAAGCTTCACAGCTCCCTTCTGAACATAGTCTCTGATGAAATGATATCTGATCCGATATGCTTTGACCTGTCATGAAATACTGGATTCTCCGTGATTTTAATGCAACTCTGATTATCACAGTAAATCACTGAAGGTCTCAACGGCTGACCAAATAAGCCAAACAACATCTTGCGAAGCCAGATGGCCTCACAACTAGCTAGACTGGCTGCCATATACTCTGCTTCTGCTGAACTCAGTGCTACTGACTGCTGCTTCCGGCTGAACCATGACACTACTGCTGAACCCAACCCAAAACAGCACCCTGAAGTGCTCTTCCTATCAGAAGCACAACCTGCCCAATCAGAATCAGTGTATCCTACCAATCTCACTCCATCTCCCTGCCTGTAGTCCAGACCATAATCCACTGTCCCCTGCAAGTACCGCAAAATGTGTTTTGCAGCCACCCAGTGAACCTTCCTAGGCTCACACATAAACTGACTCATCGTGTTGGCTGCAAAACAGATATCTGGTCTAGTGTTGACCAAATACATCGAGGAACCAATCAGCTGCCTGTACAATGTGGGATCCACCAACTCGGAATCCGAAGCATGAAGCTTCTTCCAGTTGGTGATCATCGGTGTCGACATGGGTCTACAATCCTCCATGTGGAATCTGCTTAGGATGTCCACAATATACTTCCCCTGCCCCAGGAAGAAATGCCCCTCCTCCTGCCACACCTCCAAACCCAAAAAGTAATGCATCAAGCCAATGTCCTTCATCTCAAACTCCGTTGCAAGATCTCTCTTGCAGTGTTCTATGAGTCTCTCTGCACCTGTAATGACCAAGTCATCCACATACAACACCAGAATGAGAGGCTCCTCACCTATCACAATAAAGTAAAGGTTCGGATCTGCCTCACTCTTTGTGAAATCCATCCCCTGCAAATAAGTGTCTATCTTGGAGTACCAAGTTCTGGGAGCTTGCTTCAGGCCATAAAGGGCCTTCTTCAGTCTGCACACATGGGACTCCTTCCCATGCACCTCAAAGCCCTGTGGCTGCTCAATGTACCCCTCCTCCTGTATGAAGCCATTGAGAAATGCGGTCTTCACATCCATCTGGTGGATCTTCCAACCCATCTCTGCTGCTATCGATATAATGGAGCGAATCGAAGTATATCGAGCCACGGGAGCGAAGGTCTCCTCATAATCAACTCCCTTTACCTGGGAGAACCCTCTAGCCACAAACCTCGCTTTGAATTTCTCAATGCTGCCATCTGCAGCATGCTTTACCTTGTAAAGCCATCTGGAAGTAACCACGGACTTGCCCTCAGGCCTCGGCACCACCTCCCAAACATCATTCTTCATGATAGAAAAATACTCCTCTTGCATGGCCTCTCTCCAGACCTGCTGGCTAGCTGCCTCCTCATAGCTAGAAGACTCAGAGTCAAGGATGCTGGTAACCATCGCCATATAGCTACAAAATCTCTCAGGTGGTCTACTCTCTCTAACCGGCCTCTTCGGCTCAGCAACAGATGTGGCATCTCTCAAGGTGTCCTGAAGCCACTTGGGCTTCCTCTTCCCTGAGCATGTTTCTCCCATAGGAGAATGAAACTCCTCCTCCTCATCACCATCAGTAGCCTGAACTCCTGACTGTCTGTCTGCTGTCCTCCTGCCTGCACCTGAAACTGTAGAAGCTGAGTTACCGTGTGAACTGTCCATTAGTGGACTCCCTAGTGAACTGCTCTGTGACCTGCTCGGAGCACCACCCCTCTGGCTCGGTGAGCCACTGCTCACTGATGGACCTGACATCCTCATAGATGTACCTCATGATCCTCCTGATCTTCTTGATCCCTGCCCACTGGATCCCTGCGACTGACTCAACTGCTACTGAGGGTCTGGCTGATCCAAATACTCCAACTCCCGTGATCTCCTAAAGGCTCTGTCCTCCTCGAACTTCAAATCCCGTCTGACAACAACTCTCCTCTGTGCAGGAATGTAAATCCAAAAGGCCTTTGAGGTCTCACTGTAGCCCACAAAGATACCCTTCTTTGTGGTGGGTTCTAGTTTGGTCCTCTTCTCCTTGGGTATATAAGAGTATGTAATGCATCCAAAGATATGAAGATGACCAATATCAGGCTTCTTCCCAGAAAAATCCTCCTCCGGAGTCATGTGCCCCAAGGCACGATGCAGACTCCTATTCTGCAAGTAAGCAGTTGTGTTGCAGGCCTCTGCCCACAAAAACAATGGCAACCCCTGATCATGTAACATGGCTTTGGCAGCCCCTATGATGGATCTGTTCTTCCTCTCCACAACCCTGTTCTGCTGGGGGTTGTAAGGAATAGTGAACTCCCTCCTAATGGCTGCCTCCGCACAATAGTCAACAAACTCTCCAAGGGTATACTCTCCTCCATTGTCCGACCTCAGGGACTTGATCTTCCGACCTGTTTGTGTCTCCATAAGAGTTCTGAACTCCTAAAACCGCTTGAAGGCCTCACTCTTGGTCTTCAAGAAATAAATCCAGGTCCTCCTGGAGTGACCATCAATGAATAAAACATAATACTCATATCCACTCAAGGAAACATGAGACATCCGACCGCTCACATCAGAATGTATCAAATCAAGTATTCCAGTCGCTCTGCTGTCACTGCTGGGAAAAGGGGATTTGGCAAACTTGCCCATAGCACATCCTCTACAAGTATCAAAGTGATCAGTACTGAAATCTGGCATACCTGTAGTGATCTCCCGCAAGGTCCTCAAGGCTCCATGATACATATGTCCCATCCTGCGGTGCCAAATCTCACACTGCTCAAAACTGCTAGCTCTGCTGTCGGTACTACTACTCAATGCCAAAAGGGGCTGGAATGCAAACTTGTACACCTTTGCATGGCGTACACCTATCACTCTAGCTGACTCAGCGGGAGCGCCCCTGGGATACATCAACACCTGTCCTCCCCTGAACAGTACCTCATATCCTCTGTCCTCCAAAGCTGAGACAGATATGAGGTTCTTCCTCATCCCTGGCACATAAAGAACATCTGTCACTTTCAAGGAAGGTTTGGACTCCCTCTGAAATGTCACTATCCCCACCCCGACTGCTTTAACAACTCTGTCATCACCGAGTACTACCTCAATATCAGTGCCACTCTCTGAAAAGCTCTGAGAAGTACTCACGGACTCCTGTCATATGACGTGAAGCCCCACTGTCTACATACCAGATACCTGTAGATGCTCCGCTAATCGAGGGAAAGGCCTGCTCCATCTGAACCTGTATGGCAGGTGATCCTGCACTAGAGGACTCACACATAGTGAATGCAAACTCCCGGTCAAAACGACCTGCAAAGTCCTCAATCTCTGCTGATGCTGCCAAACTCTGGTCTTTCCCCTTCTTCTTCTTCTTCTCCGGACACACAACTGCATAGTGTCCCATCTTTTGACAATTCCAACACTTCACCTTGGAATAGTCCTTCTGTGTGTTACCCTGTTTACCTTTACCTTGCCTTTGCCCCCACCATTGCTTGTGGAAGCCTGCTTCTTCCCTTTGCCTTTCTTGCCTCCTGCCGACAGTGCTACATTCTCATCCTGCTCAACTGGCTTGGCTGCCCCAAGCTGACCTTTCCTGATCTCTGTCTGAATGCAATCATCCCAAAACCTCTCCCATGTGGGAAGGGTCTCACGTGCACAAACCCATCAGCAAAGTTCATCCATGAACGGGGGAGGCCATTTACCGCAATCCGCACCAACTCAGTGGGTGGAATGGCCTCTCCAATCGCTGCCAACTCATCTCTCACATTAGTAATATTAGTGAGATATCCAGCTGCACTATCATTACCCATCTTAATGTTCTTCAGTTTCTCCTTCAGAACCATTTTCCGGTTCTCATTGGTACTCTGGTAGAGATTGGACAATGCTGTCCACATCTCATGGGCATTGCTCTTTCCTCTCACATGAGAAATGCAATGGTCTTTGACTCCGTCTAGAATCAGCCTCTTACCCTTGTTGTTCTTTTTATTATACTTAGCCAACTGAGTAGCATTAGTGGGCACAACAACAGGGTTCTGTGTGGTATGCACCATGATATCCTAGACTTTTGCCTCCTCAAAGATACTCTGCATTTTCTCCTTCCAAACACTGTAATTTGTATGCCCATCCAGCGTATCCTCCACTCTCAATCCCAATGACATCCTGCTGTCTTAAAATTGAAAAATAACACTGCTGTAGTAAAGATAAAACTGCCGTTTGTGAAAAATCAGCTTGCTGGAATTTTTTGACTGAAAAATCAGCAGGCTGTAATTTTCCTCCTTGCTGTCCCAAACTGCACTTTAGCACTCAAGCTCTGATATGCAGAAATTTCTCATTTCCCACCTCGGTTTTCAGTTTCACCTTATTTCTCCCATATAGTTAAATGCCCTTTTCCATATCCATACATTCAGCAATTGAAAAAATAAATTTTTGCTGAAAACACTAATTCTGGAAATTTTACAGAATGTTGGAAAATGCAGAAATAAAAAATCAGCAGGTACAAACAGTCATTTAACACATTTGAACACAGTGATTTTTGGTCAATGTGACCCTGGAAAAACCCCCTACAACTCTTGGGGAAAACCAGTTCGAGAGCTCTTCTTTATTTCTGAAAATGCCTTTTTTACATTGAGAAATATTCAGCAAAAAATCAGAAAGCAAATTTACAACTTATCTCTTTTCCCGTGCCTCACAGCGAACTGGAAATTACAGCAAACAGAACAACAATAAATGTTGTACGGCCTCCTCGTTTTTTGTGCCCACTTTCAGCCTTAAATGTTGATGTACGACCTGCATTAAATGCGCTGTACGGATTGCAGTAAATGCACTGTATGGACCTCGATTTGCGTGCAGAAAAAACAACAAACTGCTCCTCGATTTCTGTGCAATCCACTCGATTTTTGTGCAAATCAGCTGTACGGATTTCTAGAAAATCGTGCCAAAATCAGCTTTTCACTGTGTGCTGAATCAACTGTACAAATTTGCTCAACTGTTGCCTTGGAATGTGTGCCAAGCTGCTGTCTCCTTCTCCTCCTTGTCCAGAAATCTCCCTTGTTCTCTTGCTTTCATTCTCTCAATCCGCTCATGAAAGAATGAATGACCTTTTGCCTCCTTTTCTTCCTTTAATCTAATCCTAAGTGACCTTTGGGTAAACCTCTAAATCCAATGGCTGAAATAGATTGAGATCTAGGGCTGAGATTAAATGCTCATTTAAATCTCACTTTTTATTTTTTAGCTCACCCCACTTTAATAAAGACCCACTTAGTCATTTATTTCCAAAGTCACTTTTCCTTTCTAATTTTACATTAACTTTATTAAAGTCACTTTAAAATTAGACTTTAGTAAGTTTATCACTTAAACTCACTTTTAAATTAGATTTAACTTTATAAAAATTATAAAGTTACTTTAGGAGAAAAATTAAATTCTTTTGGACACTTTTCCCTAGGCCAAAGATCAAAGCCTTAGGGAACCACTTGTCCTCCAGTACCAAATTTCAACAATCCTCAAAGAGTATAGGATGCCAGATGATTACCCAATCCTCCCATTCTTTTTTCCCAAGTGAAGACAAGAATGTTGTGTCTATCACTTCCTCTCAGTTGAGGAAGACATGCCCAAGTTTCCTCTGACAAAGTACTTGTCCAAGTTCCTTTGTAATTGGGAACTTGTTATAACTCCCTCTTAGCTAGGGACTTGTCCATTCATCAACAACTTCTTCTTCATGGGTTCTCCAGCTACTTGATCTCCTTTCTTCCTTTGATGTCATGAAGTCTTTTTTTGAACTTCTTCTTGGTAGGGCACCATCCAATGATCACTTTCCTTCTTGGTTTGTCATGTCGTTGCTTCCTTTGTGGAAAGTGGCCTAATTGTCATATATCAGGTTCTCTTGTCATTTGGTTATTCCTTGTCATCTTGTTTATACTTCGGACTACTCTTCTCATAGATGCTTCTTCATACTTACTTGTTCCCATTCTTTGATCATGACATCTTCGTAGAGTAGAATCAGTTATCTGCTCCTTTCATATTTCCAAGGCCTTCATAGGTGTCAAGGGTCCTTTGATCTTTTCCTTTCTTAGTCAGAGTTGTCTTGCCTTCTTTCGGGAGATGTCTTCAATGGATCTTTGTTAGATAGTGATTCTTTGTGATCATGGTGTTCTTCACATGCTAGATCTCTTTCTTCATTTGCTTCTTCATAGATAGATTAGTCAACCACCTTATTCTCCTTATGGAAGCACTTCTTCATTGCTTGCTTCTAGTACTAGTCAATATTTCTTCTTGCTTCTTAGTCAACAATCTTATACTCCTTATGTGAGTATTTCCTTTTGTTGACCTTCATTGCATTGTAGTACATGCATTCGAGCATGTCATTGGTGAAAGAGATTCTTTCCTACTTGATCATGTTATAGACCTACTCCCATGACTTAATAATATACATATGATAACATGACTAAAATTTGATGCATACATATCTCATCTTGATTCTCCTTTGATCATCTTAGCTTCATTTGGTTGTCCTTGGTGTGGATTTTCTTGCTTCATCTTATCTTGCTTGCATATCATCATTTTCTTGAATCCCATGAATGGGGTTCCCAATGAGACATCTGCTTTGGTTTATGAATCTTCTTTTGAAGATTCCATCATAGGATTTTGAAGACCCTTATCCTGCAAATGTTTCTTTCTTTTTGATGATGGAGGTCTTCGAAGATTCTTAATCATGATCAATTTGAATGAGGTCCTATGCTAGGTATGCTGCTTCTACATGAATATCTTGAGCTATATCTACCATGCTCCTATATTCTAGAAGATATTTCTAACTGTGCATTTTGTTCTATTTATAAATGCTACTACATGAGAATTTTGAACTCTATGTACATCATGCTTCTAAATTTTAGAAGATGTTTCTAGTCATGCAATTTTATTCCATTCCTACATGCTCCTATACTACTAAAAGCTTTGAAAGAAGTCTTTAAGTAAAGAAGTAGACTTAGTCATAGTAGAGATCCGGAGGATCTTCCTTCTTTTGCTTCTTGTTTTCTTCTTTCATTTCTTGAGTCACATGAGCTTCTTCCCTTTTTCTTTTGTTGTTGTTGTCCTTCTTAAGTTTAGGACAATTCCTTTTGTAGTGTCCATATTCTTGGCATCCATAGCATTGGATTCTGGACATATCTTTGTTGTTTGTTCTTTGTGGACCAAATTTGCCAAATTTCCCCTTTCTCTTGGCCATGGTAACAAATGCTTTTTCCTTTGATCCCACATCTTCCTTTGCTTTAAGTCTTGTTTCTTCTATCTTGCATAGAGACCACATTTCACTTAGTGGGGTGGCTTCCTTCTTTGCATATATGCTTGATGTGAAGTTTCCCCAATCCTCATGTAGAGCATTGAGTACTACAATTGTCATTTCCCTGTTGGACATAACTTCCCCTAGCTCTTGAAGTTGATCCCTCATCTCAGAGATCTTCATGAAGGAGGGAGCTATTCTTTCCTTTGATATCTTCATCTTGTACAATTCATTTCGTAGAGATATCACTTCTCCAGTTGTGGTTACCGAAAATAGCTCTACTAGTTTGTCATAGATTTCTTTTGATGTTTCAAGTTTTGAGACATAAGGAATGAGAGAGTCTTTGATGGATTCTATTAGAATCCTTTGAGCTCTTGTCTCATCCTTATTATACTTGGCTAAGGCTTGAGTTTGTTGCTTAGTAGGAATAGTGGTATTCACTTTGACAAGTTCTAGAAGTCCATTCTCCTTGAGAAGTAAATCAGTCCTCTTCTTCCATGCAAGAAAGTTATTGGTACCTACCAATTTGTTGCTTTCCTTACAAAAATACATTGATGTATATTCAGAAGGGGATATATACTTGATAGATTTTGAGTTGTAGTAGACTTGCTTTCTCCTTGAATACTTGATGGCTTGCCTTCCTTAGACCTTGATGTTCTTCAAGTTGCTTTCTCCAAGTGAACTTGACTTGATGATGAGATTTGCTTGATGCGTAGCTTGATGTAGGTCCTTCTTTGATCTACTCTTCTTGTAGGTGCCTTTGTGTAAGGCTCTTCTTCTTGCTTTGTAGTCTTCCTTGATGAATGATTGATGGTAGACCTTTTTGTCCTTGAAGTGATTGAGACTTCTTGGCTAGATGTTTCAACTTTTATAGATGTCCTTCCTTGATGAGTGTTCTTGAGATGTTCTTTCCTTGATGTGTCACCTTACCTTTGATACCATGTTGAAGAATCAAGGGCAATTAGGTGTAGTTAGATTATTCTTTGCTTGATAACAATTTGTGAATTCTTTTTACTTTTCTTGTTAGCTTAATCTTCTTCTTCTTCTTATTAATGCATGTATGTGTACTTCATCAAACTGCTACCAAAAACATAAGAACAAGAACACAAGATGTTGGCTCTCTACTAGGGCCAAAACCTCTCTTCTCTTGAGAGGAAAACCTTTCTGTAATTTTTCTCTTATTGAAGCTTCTTATTAATCAATGCCAAACCCTAGAGCCTTGACTAGAATGACCTCCAAGCACAAGTCAAGTCCTTCCTCCTTTTTGCACTTTGTTCCCTGACACTTAGTCTTCCTTCTTCTGACACTTTTCTTCTCAGCATTTCGCCCTTCTTTCGGCAACTGGTAGTAGTCCTTGTTAGGTATCTTCTATAAGAGAGTAATTTATCCTTCCTCCATCTGAGCCCTTTCTTAAGATGTAGTTGCAGACTTAATATGGCAGCAATGCAGCCCTAATTTCTCTCACGTGTGGGAGGTCTCCTCTATACTTTTGTTCCTTTCTCCTTCTCTTGAGAGACTCTCTTCTTCGCTTGAGCAGGAGGCCTTATAGGCCTATGTTACTAGCCCAAACCATGAGATATAAATGACTGTTATCTTGCTGCTGTAATGACAATAAGGATGCTTTTGTTTCTCGCATGTGTGACTATTTTCGACCCTAGAAAACAATGCTCTTAACTTCGGCCTAGACTTCACCTTGTACGCTGCACTAGAGGTGCCCTTTCTTGTCACTTTTTCACCCTTTACTCATTCCTTTACTTCCTGATTTTAGAGGTGGATTGCGTTATCTTTGGAGGAGTGGACAACCTCTATATATAGAGGACTGTCCCTCCTTTAGGTTGACTTGATGTTTGTAGGCCGACTTGAAGGCCAACTTGATGTTTGTAGGCCAACTTGCTATCTTTGCTTCATATGGCTTCTTTGGTGGTGTCTTTGCTTTGGAGGAGACTTGACTGTGCTTGGAGGTGGCTTCTTTGACTTTAATACATAAGTATACCTATAGTAACATGCCCTTAAGGTCTTCAACATTTTTCTTTTGACTATTTGACTCATCTATAACACTTTAACATGTGCTAGACCTATTTCAATGAGCAAGAAACTCATTGACATATATTATAAAATTAATATTTCTTTTCTTGAATAAATACAAATATCAAAAGTAAATTTATGAAGACCGAGCCTAGTTACATTTCCTTCAACATACAATACCATTGCTAAGATTCCATAGATTTTTTTTCAATAATAACTAGCACATAGAAACCCTATATAATAACCATTACTTGCAATAGTCGTGAAATAAATTCCAATACAAAGAGAACTTACAAGATAAATGCATGAACCAATGCTTTATTGCTAAAAAATGACATCTCCACAACTAAAGAATAGCTCCATATGCAAAAATCCACAATAGATCACATCTCCACAAGATACAAAACAAATTTCAGCTACGCTGAAGTCTCTAAGAGGGCTGAATTGATCCATAAGTGATGATCAAATGAAATGAAGGTAACCTCTATTTATATGAGGTTTTCCTCAAGTTATTTTAGCTTAATGAAGCTCCTAATAACAAATTTGACATAAAATGAACTTGGGATACAAGCCAACCCACTAGCTAATGACAATAGACCAAAATTGCCCCCATGTGTGAACCGTAGCCTCTCTAAATGCTGACGTCATGCTTAATTAAGGCTCCAAATGCCATGCAAAGGTGTGCTGAGGTGTCCAAATGTGTGTAAGTGCCTGGAAGATCCAAAATTTGAGGGTTTGTCCTTAAATCTTTTGAAAAATGTAACTAGGTTCGGTCTTCATAATGACATGTGTAATCATGATTTTATGTAATTGATGTAAAGAAGAAAATAAAATTATTTTTTTATGCTTGAGTTATGGGTTTCATGCTCAAGGAATTTTATTTTAAGGCTCCCATTGTGAGCCTTTAGGGTTGGTCATCATGTCATAAAGTCTAATGAGTCAATTTCAAAGATTGAAGACCCATTTGAACATATTATACATTGTAAAAAGAGAAATTGTTTGAGTCATTAACCCTCCAAGACCATGTCGCAAGCTCTCCTTGAAGTCGGTCTATAAAAGGGAATAAAGATGATTCCAGAAGGGCATGTTGACCTAAGCACAAGCTCAAGTCACCTATATCACATGGACAAACCACTTTATATATAGCAGAACTCAACATCATTTGGAAGTGAATTCAGTCATGCAGTCTGAACCAAGAAGAAGTGTGAAGATCACAAGAGAAGAGCCTCACCACCAAGCTAAGGAAGAAGGAACATAACTGAGTCATTTTCTGATTTGTTTTGGGCAAATACACTCCACACGTGCGAGGAATTGATGTGATCTGCTGTGTTATCTCAAAATCAAGCACTGGAAGGCTGCAGGCCAGGTTAATTTCAAGTAACTATTTCAAACTAGACTTTTGACTAAGGCTTAGCCTCCTTAGCCTGAGAGGGCTCTCTTAAAGGGTTATTGATTTTGATTAATGATTTGAATAGATGGCTAACTCTATGGTTTGTAATTGTATATGTTTATAGGTTGAAAGATGAAGGCTGGCTACCATTGGGCTATGTAGTCAAAGTATGTTTCAGTACCACAACAAGATCAGCTTAACATGAAGTCAGGGCATTCAGCATTTGAATATTCAGAA